>JAQQAE010006252.1:0-16847 GCA_029823295.1 Pseudamia nigra
CTCAACTGGTTGGGGTTAGTGGACAGAGGAGAGACAAAAGAAAAGAGTAGAGATAGAACAACAAACAACACAGACACCAGACCGGTCCACAACCAGCAAACACACAGCGAACACATCAGGATAGTTGTCTTAACTAACATCAATCCTAATGACAAGTTTAGTTGTGTGATGTGTATTTTGTGTATCCTGAGTAAAAGCTGAAAAAATAGATATTTGCGTTTGGAAATCATTTGTAAAATATAAAAGAACATGAAAATAATAAGACAGTATGGTGAGGAATTAGTATGACTTTGTGGTATGGAATGTGTATGGAACGTGTAGAATTCAAACAGACATAATAACCTAAGCAACAAATGAAAAAAAAATACGTACCAGGATAAACGACAGATAATCTTTGTGTTATCGATGAAAATCAGGGATAGTGCTACAGTTTTCTTGGAAGCATTCTGACTGGGATCACGCTGACCCCACATACGGGCACTTACAATCCGTCATATTATACGTACTCGCTAATAAAAAGCAACAAGTGAGCTGCAAAAGTGGGTTTAACGCCAAACTCCCACCAATGGGTAAGGTGACAAAAACACATTTTGGCCGCTGCTTCAGAAACGCTCGACAAGCTAACATTTACCACACACTGGTTATCCATAGTTTTACAATGCTAAAGTACATCAGTGACCTGTGTTGGCAAATGGTACGGATTGTTTAATTGTTGGAACACTGAAGGAGCATCTGTGTCAACCTGTGAATTAATGTGTCCACTAATACCAAAAGGTCCGTTTAGCTAAGTGTTATCATAGCCTGGTACTGACATGTCACCACTATAAACACAGGACGTGTAGCATTCACGAGCCCGAAGCCTCACGGGAACACGACACACTTCCGAATTTGCTCTTCACTTTTTCTCATGAACAACCTTATAAAGCCGTGGAGGTAAGAATGTCATTTACCGTGATTGTGCAGCTCGGTATTGATCCGCGGGGCTTTGTACTGCGCGTGGATGTCGTAGATCGATTCAGTGCTGTTGACAGCAACAATCTGCGTCAACTCCTCTTCCGCCTGGATATTTTCACAATAAATGGAAGTGCCAGTCAGTCTACGGTGCTAGTGGATTTGTCAAAATAAAAGCATATTGGAAACGTATGCGCCCCTCTCTGGTAAGAACCTGTCATTGCAACTACAGAGCGAAAAAAAAAAAGCCCTGCAGTAAATGAATCTGCACGTCACAATATTTTGTGTATTTTCAAGTTGATTTACGGTAACTGTGCAGCTTGGAAATGCTATGTTAAATATAATAAAATGTATGAGAAAATTATCAGATTAATCAGGGAAATGGAGAAAATGATAAAGAGCTCAAAATGAACAGCATAACAACAAAATAATGAACAAGAAGTAAATGAACAATGGCCAAAGCCGATCATTATAAATGTGAAGCTGGGTTTTAAAAGCATACACGTCACATAAAACAAGAAGCAAACTGGGAACTTTCTGTATATACAACTGGACAAAGTGACCGTAATGTCATCTATTAGTTTCTGAAGGGCAATTTTGAGGCCAATCGGGTTGTCACTTCCTGGACCAAAAACAGGATGTAACCATATTTGGATGAAGCGTTCATGCCAGGCAGGGGACTAACGGGAGGCTAGTAAAGCTTCACCAGCAGTGTCAAACAAAGTCGTATTAGGGTGTTTTTAGTGTAAATACTTACCCACAGCTGAGGTTGACTGTGTCTCATGTATAACTATAAACATATTGAATAAATAGAAGATAAAACCAACTTAGCAATAGCGAGCTGCTGCTATAGCAACATGTCAATCAAACCCCAGCACAGCAGTCATTTGTTGTATTATTTGCTGTAATATCTTAATAACAAGGCAAAAAGTTAAAGATGGGCCATCACATTATTTACTAGAGGGTCCAAATAAAACATTTGAGACCACAATGACCCAAGAAAAAAAAATGTATCCGCTTAGTATTTTCAGATAGAATCACATGTATCTTTATGGGAAAAAAGAAACTTCTTGGTTCTGGACGATCGGTCCCCCAGCGGCCAAGCGGTGGTATTACAACTTAAAGTTACTTCCGCATTGGCCTCACTGAACAGCCCCAGTTGTTGCCCCTTGGTTTGTGTGATGCGGCTGCCACAGGAATGTGTGCGGAAGTACGCGACCAGAAAATGGCGAAAGACCAAACCATTGACGGCTCCCGACTCCTGACACGTACCTGATCCAGGTGTCCACGGTGTGGGGGTGGTGGACAGGGCAGGACTTCGATAAAGTTTACGCATTTACTTCGACGTAGCAGAAAAATGCCGCACAGCGCATTCGACAGTGCGTCAGGAGAGGGCTCCTTCCGCGGCTCAGACACCGACGACCCACAGCGGGATAGGGCCGAGCGGGGGGTGAGACCCCACGGACAGATCCTCAAAACCAGGCCCGGTGTGCTGGTGCTGTCGGTTGTGGGTTCCGCCGTAGCTGTGGCCTCTGTGGGCTGTTTCTGCGCCCTGCTCTACCCTATTCTCATAGGTGAGGCTGTGGGACTTGTACATTTTCGAAATTACAATACATTATTGGTTTTAAATAGTAATTCTGTGGTCCTATTATAGATTATATACTGCATGATCTTCATGCAAATGCAACTTTTTATTTTGAATATGAATAGGGCAAAGATATTTGTTTCTCAAAATGAGCTGTAAAAAAAAGTATAGTTGGACTGTGGCTCTTAGTATAAGCCTGTATAGGTTTTTGCCACACACATCACATTGTTTTGTTTTGGTTTTTTTTTTTTTTGGTTCAGCTGTACCCTTGTGTTTTATTATGTGAAATGTGAAATTTAAAAAAAGGGAATAAAAATGGACACAAGCATTGAATCAGCAACAGTAACAAAACAATCTGCAAAATGAAGAAAAAGAAAAAAAATGTATGAGATCAAGAGCAAAATTAAGAATATATTGATGAACTATTCCCTAAATTAACAAAATATTCAAATAAGGGATCCAAGTATCCACAACATAAGCAAAAAGAAAAAAAAATCTATGGTGAATTGAAAAAACCCTAAATGAAGTGTAAACTAATATAAATAAAGAAAAAAAACAACAATAATCAAGACAATTTGCAAAAGTGAACAAGATTATATGTGAACATAAAAATGGACAAAAGCGGAACAAAATGAAAAAAAAAACTAACTGAATGTAAAAGAAATAAATGAAATGTTGAAGAATTAACTAAACAATCAAGAAAATAACTGAATAAAATATCACGAAACTGAAGTTTGGAATGACAGCCTGTCATCCTAGTTGTGTCTGTCAAAAAAAGTGCAACCTGCTCCCTTTCAAAAAGGCTATTTGTTTGTGCTCTGTTACGTACTGTCACACTTTTTAAATTACTGTTTTACTTCTCAGTTCATTTGATTTGTTTTAATTTAGTATCGTGACGGATTCTTTCAAAAGCAGAATTAGAGAAAATATTGCTTTCTTTCTTCATTTTTGTGTCTTTCATGTTGTTTTTGTCCAGCTTTTAAAGACAAAATAAATTTTTTTATATTTTACTTTCCATTTTTTTTGTATCATTTTGCTATTTTTTTTTCTTACTTTTATTTTTTTCCGTCTTGTTTCATCTTATACTAATTAAAGCCACGCGTTCACTCAGGACTGAAACTTTGTCTTAAGCCTAAATGACATGAATATTTGACATTTATCATACAGACCAAAATGACCGTTTTGGACAAATCACTCAGGTAATTGTAACTGGTCCATTCTTTCAGAGCTGAGGGGAGAGAGAGTAAGAGCAGCGGACGGGACTGAGCAGAGGATGCTGGGTAAGTCCCATCATGCACTCTTCCATTATCATCTTTTTCAACGTTAACACGGCTTGCAATATTTGCACTTCTTCTCCGACCTCCAGTCTCTATTTACGATCTGTTTCCTACGAGTATGAGATCAGTTTTATCTTCATTTCCTACTCAGATTACACTCGCATACTTCAGAGACTTTTGCATGATGTTGGTCTCAATTTTGCATCTTTAAATCCACATGAACAGGTGGAGGTTTAAGTACTAACTCAAGAATTTAGAGACTACAAGTATATGATTATATCTTCATTTTGTTGCATAATTTTTGTCTTATGCCTACTTTTGTCATTTTATCTTTTTTTTTTAATGCTACCCCCTCTGAAGCCACTTGTCATGGTTGTCCATTTTCATGTCTCGAATTCTTTCTAATTGTTTCTTATATTATTTTGGTCTTCTTACATCTCTCATGATGTTTTTGTCTCGTTACGTGTTCTGCATTATTTTTGTTTTATTCTGTTTTGTGTTATTTTTGTCTTATTTCTTCTTTTATGCCACATTTTCTGTTCCCGTTGCCCACTGTATGGCATTGTAACCACGTATGTCTTATCGTCTCATCTTATAATGTCTTGATATTTTAGTCCCAGGCACATCCATTGTATCGTCCATTATGTCTTTCATTTTTGTCTCATTTCATGACAGATACTTTTTTTGGTTCTGTTTTTGTCATTTTTACATTATGACTTTTATAGCTTCTGTGTCCTTTTTGTCTTTAACTTTATTTTCATATAGTCCCATTTCATCTTTAACACCACTTTTGTCATTATGTCTTTTATTTTCTTCTCATTTCAAAATGTACATAATTTTTGACCTGCTTATCCTTGACCAGGATAAGCAGAAGAAAACGGATGAATGGATGAACGTCTTTTATGCCATTGATCTAATTTCATCTTTGATGCCATTTTTGTTTTAGTCCATCTTTTCACCTGCTATGTTTGTTGTGTGATTCACCACTGATACTGTTGAATCCATAGGTTATTGCTCCATCTATTCAGGATCAAATCTGTACAGATATTTATGTTGAAATGTAAGGAGCAACAGAATAAAGTTGGCAAAAATACAAATACACTGAACTATAGAAGTGTTTGAACTGCGTTGCAGGTTTCTGGAGTGTGTCGGTCTTGTCGCTGTCAGTGGGCTGGCTCTGCTGCGTGTTCTGGTGCACTCTGACCTACATCAACTCATCCCAGCCTGGGATGGCGTTCCCGACTCCGCTGACACAGGCTAAATTTGGGTAAGTACAGAACTAGAGTTTCATCGTCTCAACAAGCCTCTAGGTTTGGTTTGAACATTTTGTGGACATCCTTAGTCGAGCGTCGTCGGATTATCTGGAAAAAGTTTAGCATGAAACGTTTAATTTCTATGTTTTGGTGAATTGTTAATGCTTCGGTTTGTGCCTTTACTGCATATATTTAAGAACGGAACAAAAAAATGACAATGAAAATTTGTAAAAATGAACAAACTCTGTGAATGATAAAGGTAGATAAATTAATATAGTGATCCACAAAAATATCCACAGTGAACATGGTGCGCTGGTGTATGTTAAATTCATTACCGTAGTTTGTTTCTGTTTATACAACAAAAATAGTAAATTTGCAGAAATGAACAAAATAAGTAACGACATAAATATATTCAAATGTTAGAAAAATTGAGCAACATAATACGGAAAATGAAAAATATAAGCCACAAAATAACAAAACCATCTTGAAAGTCACATAAATGCTCGGTGAGTAGCAAGAAGCAAAAATAAACCAAATATTGACAGTAAAAGAAAATGGAAACAAATCAGATATTTAAAAAATGTAAAAATTAAAAATAGTTAATGTGAAACAAACTGTCTACAATGAGCAAAAAGAAATCAACAAAGTAAAAAGAATCATCTTTCATAAGAAAATGCAGAAAAATATCTTTCTTTAAGTCAGGAATTTTTAAGAGTTATGGCGCATATCATGTAAATTTAGAACACGGTAAAACACCCCCCCCCCCATGTACACCTGTTACAAAGTCATGTTCACAGCTTCATCATGCTTAAAGTCAGACTCTTCTCCATGCCCGTTCCTGTAGAGACTCCTCCGGACGTGGTTTGTATCTGGATTATGGGATGGCGGTCCTGAGTGGCATCATGGCTACACTCACTGTCATCTGGAGCCTCATCTGACCCTCACCCCTGTCCATTCACATGCAGGAGAAAGGCTGAGCAGGCTGACGGTTTGAGGAATTCCATGGACCTGCTTCTCCTAAACTTGATCGTGGAGCTATTTTTATTGAGTCACCATTTGACAGCGTTAAATACACAACATTAATATGGTTCTTATTTTCCTACTGCATATGAAAGAAGAGTGTTTTCTGTAATGAGGCATAGAAAGATGTAACAAGCTGTAAAAACATTTAATAAAATAAGATGTAAAAGGGTGGAATACTATGTAACAGGATGTAAGCTGAAATACTAACATGTAATAAGATTTTTTTTTTTAAAAGGCTTTAAAAGATGTTATAGAATCATAGACTGTATATATAACTGGACAAAGTGACCATGATGACAACCCATTAATTTCTGAAGGGTCGTTTTGAGGCCAATCAGGTTGTCACTTCCTGGACGGCATATTGAGCCAAAAACAGGATGTAAACATATTTGGACGAACGGTAGCGGGGCTTATGAAGCGTTCATGCCAGGGGAATCATGGGAAGCTAATATTAGCCACTAGCTTACTGATTCGGTAAAACTTCACCACGCAGTATCAAACAAAGTCATATTACTGTGTTGTTAGTGTAAACACTTACCCACAGCTGCAGTCGAGTGTATGTCATGTATAACTATGAACATATTGAATAAATAGAAGATACAAAGGTCTGCATCGGTCCGACTTAACTAGCGAGTGCACACACACATATCACCTTACTGCAATTTATCAGCTTCAACTCACACTTTGTGTTCAGCTTGAAAAGGTGTGGATATAAACCACCTAACTCTTAGTAGGATACCTATTCAGTTTGCAGATCATTTTTGTTTGATTTGGAGCAGAGTTCCATACTTGAGGCCGTGCAGGAGGCGACACGTGCAAGACTGTTGGAGCAAACCCTGGGAACGAGGATGGAGTCAGTCATGAAGAAAAGCATCACATGCCTGCACAACCTTTGCATGCACTGACATACACAAGACTTGACCACATGTGGCTGACTAGAGCCTTCTCAGAGACAACACCAAGAGAACACGAAAACCTCTGAAACATCCATCGGGTCAAAAGTGACTTAGACAGTGATATTCAAATGTTTTTAACTAAAGACCCAGAAGATAAATGTATCATTTCTTTGTCATTTCCTGATAACTGATGGTGGCTAAAGGTCAAGTTTGCTGTGACCGTATCTCAGAGTCACTGCAATTCATTCAAGGAACAGCTGATTAGATACTGGTGGTGAAAGTTCAAGGTTGCGGTGACCTTGCATGTGTTTTGTCCATTATTGCTGCTTGAATCTGAATAAATCTGTGTGGGAGGTAGACTCTGCACAATCTATTCTGAGTTGCGTTTGTCATGAAAACTGTAAAAAAAAAACACTTTTGTGACATCACTGCTCCATGGACATTCAGTCGCTCTACAATCCTGTAGGAATTACTGTCAGTATTAGCTGTACATTGTAATGAAGCTTATGGTAAACGTCATGGCAGAATCCTCATCTGGTTTAACAGCACAACTGTCTCAGGAAAAAGTGTGTGCTCAGACAACTACCCTATTATAGTTTTTTGTTTAATTGCTAACATGTGTCAGACAATACTGAGGTCCCATTTTCAAAACTCTTCACACACTCGCCAAAGCAGAAATCTGCATAAACTGAACTCTAAATCACTTTCCATGGCTTTCACACAAAATGGATTCAGTGACCACAATTTACAAAATTCATAGACTCTCATTCACAAACTACCAATTGCAAAACTTTTCTTCTTTGCATTCATGCAAAATATCTAGAAAATCTTTAACTGCATGTTGATAATGTAGAGTGTGTGTTAACAGTATCCTCAGTACTGACCGATGTGTTTAACCCACGTGTGGTATTTGGGTCAAATTGACCCTTTGTCATATATTAGAAAAAGAAAATGTGTCGCGTGGAAAAAAGGAACAAATTCATCACCAAAATGAACAAAATTCTTAAAAATGAAAACAATGAACATTGAAGAAAAAAAAGGATGAATATTATCTGAACAAAATAACCAAGAAAATGAGCAAAATTATTCACAAAATGGAACAAAATAATGAATAATCATCAATAAACAAAACTGCACAAAAAGAAGCAAAACTGTCCACAAAATGAACAAAGAAGTTGAACAAAAATAACCCAAGAAAATGAACAAATGTGAAGGAAAAATGAACAAATCTGAAGGAAAACAAACAAATGTGGATGAAAAATGAACAAATGTGAAAAAAATGAACAAACGTGAAGGAAAACGAACAAATGCAAAGGAAAAATGAACAAATGTGAAGGAAAAATGAACAAATGTGAAGGAAAATGAACAAATGTGGATGAAAAATGAACAAATGTGAAAGAAAAATGAACAAATGTGGATGAAAAATGAACAAATGTGAAAGAAAAATGAACAAACGTGAAGGAAAACAAACAAATGTAAAGGAAAAATGAACAAATGTGAAGGAAAATGAACAATTGTGAAAGAAAAATGAACAAATGTGAAGGAAAATGAACAAATGTGAAGGAAAACAAGCAAATGTGAAAGAAAAACGAACAAATCTTGAAGAAAATGAACAAATGTGGATGAAAAATGAACAAATGTGAAAGAAAAATGAACAAATGTGAAGGAAAACTAACAAATGTGAAGGAAATATGAACAAATGTGGAGGAAAAATGAACAAATGTGAAAGAATAATGAACAAACGTGACGGAAAATGAACAAATGTTAAGGAAAAATGAACAAATGTGAAGGAAAAATGAAGTCATCCTGCAAAACCAACAAAATAAGCAACAAAATGAACCAAAAAGAAAAAAAAATTAACTAAATGAGAAAAAATGAACAATACGATGAAGAAATGGAGCAAAAAAGGTTAAAAAATAAATGAATAAAATATCCCACAAAAATGAACAAATCACCCAAAAAAGCTGAAATGAGTCTGTTCTGTGATATAGTTACTCACTACCTCAAGTACTTTTGTTTATGAGTACTTCTACTTCCTTTTACTTCAGTTCTGATTCCACTCCATGGCGTTTCCACATGACACAGCTTCTCTTTACAAATATATGACAAAGGGTCAGTTTACCCCAAATACCATATGAGGGTTAAGAATGCATAACTTGTCTTAGTTTACATACTGTACTTTACACAGATGAGGTATATAAAAATGGTTTCCTGTTATCCAGTTGTTCGGATTACATAGTGTACTCATTTATCATAAAGCACAAGCCTGTCATGATGAATGGTCCTAACTGGGCACATTTAGTCACGATTTACTTGAGCTCATTGTTCTTGTCATGTCTGTATTGGCGGCTTTTATGTGTCTCCATATGTTGAGATTTGTTCTGGTTTTCCTTTTAAGAAAATCTCAATAAAAAGATCTGGCCAAAATACATTGAGATGAATTGAAAAATCTAGTTATAGAGATGACAAAAACTGTTTATTTAGGCTGTAAATATGTTTATTTCTGCCGTTGTTGGACATTTTCACTTCGGATATGTGGAATTGACTCACTTTTAGTGCCTCTGGTGGACAGTCATGGGATTACAGGATTTGACATTTAATTTCATACTGTAGGTTTAGCTTTAACCCTTGTCTGGTGTTTGGGTCAAATTGACCCCGTCATATATTTGTATAGAGAAGCTGTGTCACGTGGAAACACCAGGGAGTAGAATCAGTACTCAAGTAAAAGGAAATAGAAGTACTCATAAATAAAAGTACTTGAGGTAGTGAGTAACTTTATATCACCGAACAGATTCATTTCAGCTTTTTTGGGTGATTTGTTCATTTTTGTGGTATATTTACTTTGGGACCTTGTTTGCTCCGTTTCTTCATCATATTTTTCATTTTTTGTCGTTTACTTGATTTTTTTTTTTGCTTATTTTTTGGTTCATTTTGTTGCTTATTTTGTTGGTTTTGCAGGACAACTGTTCATTTTTCCTTCCCATTTGTTCATTTTTCTTGGTTATTTTTATTCAACTTGTTCTTTGTTCATTTCGTGGATTGTTTGCTTCTTTTTGTGCAGTTTTGTTGATATAGATTATTTGGTTCATTATTTTGTTCCATTATTTTAAGATCCTTTTCATCCTTTTTTTTCTTTGTTTTCATTTTTCAGTATTTTATTCATTTTGGTGATTTTGTTCCTTTTTTCCCCCACATGACACAGCTTCTCTTTATATGACAAAGGGTCAGTTTGACCCAAATACCACATGAGGGTTAAGAAAATCTCAATAAAAATAAATACAAATAAAAGTGAATTGAACTGAAAATGGAAAAGTCTAGTTATAGAGATGACAAAAACTGTTTATTTAGGCTGTCGAGATGTTTATTTCTGCTGTTGTTGGACATTTTCACCTGGGATATGTGGGATGGACTCACTTTTAGAGCCTCTAGTGGACAGTCATGGGATTACAGGATTTGACATTAATTTCATACAGTAGGTTTAACTTTAAAACTGGTCTAAATAGAGCAGAGGTCTCAAACTCGCACCTGCAGGTTTTCTCTCCAACCAGCAGATTTGACCAAACCGCTGGTCAGTGAAATCACCTGCTTTAGTGACTGGGTGGAGAGAAAACCTGCGGGGTCCCGGCCCTCCACAGCACGAGTTTGAGACTCCTGAATTAGAGAGATTCTACGACTCTGCTGAGTGCTTCATGAATTCTTTGAAAGACTGTTTTAACAATTTGCCTACGATGAAGACAAATTACGGTGTCATTTTGGAATGTGAGTTTTCCACCTGAGAGGCAGGTGCATCAGCAGATCGGTGCGGTTCTGCCAATGCTCAAATCACAGAACTTAAACCAGTCAGAGCCATTGATCTGCTGTGGGATGGGTCTGATGGGTCAATTCAGTCCATTGCTTTAAAGCATAAAACTGTAGAAGACAAGTGTATACACATAAAACACTATTATACTCCAACATTATGCACAAATAACAGGCAAGTCATTAGAAAGTCATCATTTTACTACAAATTTGACCACTGGTATAAAAGGTTAGTTTTTACTCACACACAAAACAGTCATTACAGTCCAACCATATAGAACACAATCCAACAACAGTACAAACAGTGCATACAAATGAATAAATTACACATTCAAACCTCACCAAGTATAACCCAAACTACTAACCCTTTCACGCATGAATTATTAAAAAATTGAGGATATGACATTTTCATCCCTATGGCACTTCCAAACAGTTTTTAAAATAATGTGAGTTTAGTGAAATACAATTGTCTTATATTGTTCAATTTTCTTCTCTTTCATCATTTTTTGATTTGTTTTGTTCGTTTTTCTGCCTTTTGGATCTAATGTGGTTGATTTTCATGAGTGGTTTGTTCATTTTGCTCCTTACAGTGCCCTTTTTTTTCTCAATTTTGCTAATTTTTCAATAGTTGTGTTCATTTTTCTTCTATTTGCATCTAATTTGATGCATTTTCTTCATTGGTTTGTTCACTTGGCATCGTAGTTTTCTCATTCTTTCAATTTTGTTCATTTTCTTTCTTCTGATTTTGTTCACTTTTATTAATTTTCCTGATTGTTTTGTACCTTCTGCTTTTTACATTGCTCATCTTTTTTGATTATTTTGTTATTTTGCTTTTTGCCTTTTGTAATTAAAACTATAAATCTAATGTCACCTCATCGACTCAGTTTACTTTTGCAGGGCAATGTTAGTGGACACCATGCATGAAAGGGTTAAAAAAAGTGATTTTTGTGCCATTTTTGTAGAGGGGGCCAAGTCTTACATTCAGCCCGACAGTGGATAATCATTTGATTGTACAACAAAGACAAAAATAAATAAGAGTGAATACAGATTGTTTTCTGGTTATCGATCAGGTACAGATGGTATAAAATCACAAGACAGTCAGCCAGTAAAACGCTCTAACAAAGCAACAGGTACAATTCAATAGAATTTCTTTAAAGCACGTTTTGGATAGCTTCCATTACTCATTTGGTTGACTGAGAACATTAATTTGGCCAGCTCTTTTCTAATACAAAACAGTCCAGTAACCTTCATTTTCTACAAGAAAAGTACCAAACTAAACACAGATCTGATGCTATTCACATGTAACATGTCTTATGTGGATACGATTTGGATCAGTAGCAGTAATTTTTAAACCTTTTTAAGGGCACTTTTACTTTTCACCAGTCACCATTCCTGGTAGCAAAACCAATATTTAACAGTAAATATGACCGTAAAATAGACAATATGCAGCAGGAGGCAAGAATACAAAAATCCATCTTTCAGGCTGGTGGAAAATTTAGCAGAGAGGTAGTGCTAATAAGTAAATGATAAATGGTTCCACCCCAAGGCATTCAAAGTGCTTTACACCGTTTTCCATTCACACACCAGTGACATTCACTGGGAGCAGCTTGGGGTTTAGTGTCTTGCTCAAGGACACTTTGGTCTGTGGACATGAGAAGCTGAGAACTGAACCACTAACCTTTTTGGTTCAAGGACAGCTTACTCTACCTAATGAGCCACAGCCACCCCCCAATACCCAATAAGGTACCTGGTATTTTCACGTCAAGTTTAAGGCGTTTGGACCTACTATTTACATGTCTTGAGTAGTTAGGCAATATGGCCAAAATGTTGTCATGATGTCAAAATTAATATGTCAATATCAATCAATATTTAATTCATGTTTAAAGGGTGATTTTTGGTCACAAATTAAATACGAAGAAACCAGATTATTGGTGGTTTGAAGTTGTAAGCAAAAGGTGCAAGCATTAAGGTGATGTAAGAGATTAAAAAAATCTGTTAAAAAAGTAACATGGCAACAAAGATGTAAAGTACATAAAAAGAAAGTCTGTAATCTAAAAATTAATGTTTAACAATGTTTAATACAAGAAATGAACACTAATAAGCTCACTCTGCAGATGTATTAAATATTTCAACATCTGTCTTTGGGATAAAAGGATTGTCTATACTGAAAGGTTAAGTAAAAGGTTAATCATCACCTTTTTGGTTTTTCAATGCTGTAGCTTTTTGTGTTAAGAAGCCATAGACTGTGTATAAAGACGGTCACAGTGATTGCCTTCTGAACAGTGGCACCAAAACGTCTCAATCTCCCCTCGGTCATTGATTGTAGTATGGTTCACAACTCCCGCCCACCGCTGTGTTATTTTATTTTTCAGGTCATCAGACTGATCCGTGTGTAAATTATCATCCAATCATTTTGTTATTAATGAATAATGTTACTGTAGTTGTAATGCCCAGGCGCCACCTTGAATCCGTGAGACAGTTGACCAGAAACCAATCAAGCCAATATGGAATGACTGCATCAAATAAGCAACATGGCAGCTCCTGTGACTCCTGGATTTTTGCTTCATTTTTACACGGCGGTAAAGACGTCATCACAGTGTCCATCTTTGTACATAGTCGCTTTCTGTACAGGATTTTGCCTGCTACAACAGGTGGTTAGTACGTTCTAGTTCATGGTGTGAATGGTACACTTTATTTGCATTAATGTTTACCGATAGTCATTTTAGACAAACTGTGTTGGACACAGTGCACTCTACTTTTTCACTAGATCTTTGAAATACATTTAAATACCATTTAGTTATCCTCATCTGATTCTCTGCTTTAAACAGCATCTGCTTGATATCAATTAGTCTCTTAATCGATCTGGAGTTGTTCTGCCTGCTTGTGTTAACGGAATGAAAGTGGTTCTCCAAGTAAGAGTAGCAGCCTACAGTCATTACAGCAGAATACAAGTGCATTCCTCGTCTTTCTACTTGAACACTGTGCATCATACACTGAACAAAAATATAAACACAACACTTTTGCTCCCATTTTTCATGAGCTGAATTCAAAAATCAAAGACTTTTTCTATGCACACAAAAGGTTCATTTCTCTCAAATATTGTTCACAAGTTTGTCCAACTCTGTGTTAGTGAGCACTTCTTTGCTGAGAACATCCTTCCACCTCACAGGTGTGGTATGTCAAGATGCTGATTAGACAGGATGATTATTGCACAGTGTGCCCTAGTTTGGCCAAAATAAAAGAACACTCTAAAATGTGCAGTTTTATCACACAACACAATGTCACAGATGTAGCAAGTTTTAAGGGAGCGTGCAATTGGCATGTTGACTACAGGAATATCCACCAGAGCTGTCGCCCGTGAATTGAATATTCATTTCTCTACCAGAAGTCGTCTCCAAAAGGTGTTTCAGAGATTTTGGCAGTACATCTAACTGGCCTCACATCCGCAGACCACGTGCAACCACATCAGCCAAGGATCTCCACATCCAGCATCTTCACCTCCAAGATGGTCTGACACCAGCCACCTGGACAGTTGCTGCAACAATCTGTTTGCATAACCAAAGAATTTCTGCACAAACTGTCAGAAACCGTCTCAGAGAAACTCATCTACATGCAAGTCATCGTCATTGGGGTATCAACCTGACTGCAGTTTGTCATCATAACTGACTTGAGTGGGCAAACGCTCACATTCGATGGCATCTGGCATGTTGGAGATGTTCTCTTCACGGATGAATCTTGGTTTTCACTGTACAGGGCAGATGGCAGACAGTGTGTGTGGAATCGTGTGGGTGAGTGGTTTGCTGATGTTAACACTGTCGATCGAGTGGCTCATGGAGGTGGTGGGGTTATGATATGGGCAGGCGTATGTTATGATAACGAACCCAGGTGCATTTTATTGATGGCATTTTGAATGCACAGATACCATGATGGGATCCTAAGGCCCATTGTTGTGCCATACATCCACAACCATCACCTCATGTTGCAACATGATAATGCACAGCCCCATGTTGCAAGGATCTGCACACAATTCCTGGAAGCTGAAAACATCCTGTTCGAGTCCACCTTAAAGTCAAGAAAAATTCTTCATATGTGTATGCATACTTGGCAATAAAAGAACATTCACATTCTTGCGTGTCCAGTATATTCACCAGACATGTCGCCCATTGAGCGTGTTTGTGATGCTCTGGATGGACGTATACGACAGCGTGTTCCAGTTCCTGCCAATTTCCAGCAACTTCACACAGACATTGAAGAGGAGTGAAGCAACATTCCATAGGCCACAATCAGCAACCTGATCAACTCTATGCAAAGGAAATGTGTTGAGGCAAATGGTGGTCAAACCAGATACTGACTGGTTTTCTAACAACCCCCCCCCCACACACACACACACACTTCACCACGCAGTGTCAAACAAAGTCACATTACAGTGTTCTTACTGTAAACACTTACCCACAGCTGCAGTCGAACATATCGCAGGTAAACTATGCCCATAGTGATTAAATAGAAGATACAAAGGTCCGACTTCACTAGCAAGTAGAGTTACCGTAGCAACATGTCAATCAAACCCCAGCACGGCAGGAATTTGTTGGATTATTTGCAGTAATATCTTAATAACGGAGCAAAAAGTTAAAGATTGACCATCACGTTACTTATTAGAGGGTCTGAATAAAATGTTTGAGACCATAATGACTCGTGACAAATTTATTCGCCCAGTATTTTCACAAGTCAAATGTATCACTTTTTCAGCTGAGCGGTAGTATTACAACTTAAAGTTACTTCCGCATAGGCCTCACTGAACAGCTCGGGTCATTGCCCACTGGGCCAGCCTAAGGCACACCTGTGCAATAATCATCCTGTCTAATCAGGATCTTGATCTGCCACACCTGTGCCATGGATGGATTATCTCAGGAAAGGAGAAGTGCTCACTAACAGAGATTTAGACAAATTTGTGAACAATATTTGAGAGAAATGGATGTTTTGTGTACACAGAAAACGTCTTCGATCTTTGAGTTCAGCTCATGAAAAATATTTTTGCTCCTTAGTTTTGCATTTATATTTCTTATAAACATTCCATCCTGACCGTGTGGATCAGTGTGCAGAGGAGCTCCAGTGTTTTACTGGATGACAAGCTGCTGGATATCACTGTGTGCTATCTGCAAGAGTTTGTCTCGTTAACAGCAGCAGAGGCAGACTCCGCTTCTGCATGGCTGCAACCAAGATCGTTCTGCTCAGAGTGCCTCCTGGAGGCCAATTTGCAAAGGCCAGAAAGAAGGAAGACCACAGAAATTACCGTGAAGTAGCCGCCATATATGAGGAACTAGAGGAGAGAAAAAATGGACAGAATTAATTCATCAATAATCTACGCTATACAACAGAGACAAAGCATAGAAAGTATCGGTGAGTGAGAGATCACGCATATTAAATCAGTTTACTTTGTAAAAATATCTGGTTTACTCACTCAAACAGTGTTTATGTATGTATGTGCACATAAAACCTATATCGCTATCATGTGAAACCTATTTCTATTACCGCATTCCAATTCCAATGATAAAATAATCAATTACCAAAAAAAAACAAAATTTTTTAAAAGATGGGAAAAAAATGAATTTTTTGTTAATGAACAAAAATACTCAAAACAAAAAAAATATTTAAGAAAAAAACAAAAATTAAATAGGTCAACAATGGGACACAAAACAACCAGGAGAAATTAACAAAAATAAAACAAAAACTAAATTAAGAAGAAAACCACCAAACAAAATAAGAAAAACAAAATTCATCGATCAATTAAATAAGTGAAAATGGTTAAAATAATATAATACAATGTGGCTTGTCATATTTCAGCCTGAAGTCATGGCAACAGAGACGGCACAAAAACACAAGACCAACAGATAAAAATTGGTCTCGACCCACCAGTAGAGAACCACTGCTTCTTTTCAACCAATACACCTGTCAAGTCACACTCAAGTTACATGAAATAATAATGAACTTCTTCTTTTCCTTTGGGCTGTTCCCTTCAGGGGTCGCCACAGCGAACCATCTGCCTCCATCTCACCCTATCCTCTGC
>JAQQAE010006253.1:0-16847 GCA_029823295.1 Pseudamia nigra
GGCAGGCACATGGCTAAGGATGCAACTGTTGCTATGTGGGGGAAAATACACGGGCGTGCGGTGGTCTCGCGTGAGTCGCAGTTTGGTACTATGATCACTGACAAATGAGGTACATGTACGTGAGGAGTACTTTTCACTCAGTTACATTTGTGCAGTGCTGGTACAAGTAAAAGTACTTCATGATAGAATACGTAAACGTAATAATACGGAATTTGTTCCATTTGTTTTTGTTCCATTTTATTGGTTATTTTGATCACGTGTCAATTTACTTGGCTATTTTGTTCATTTCTCTTCAATTTGTTGTTGTTTTTGGAAATTTTGTTGATTATATTGTACAGTGTTATTGATCTACTTCATTCGTTTCAGAATTTTTTCCCATTTTGTTGTGCATTTTGTAAATTTTTGTTCAGTGTTGCTGATTATTTTGATCCGATTTGTAACAAGCGCAACCAAAAAAGCAATAAAATGAGCAAAATGGGAGAAAATAGTAAGAACACAATCGAGTACATTTAGAAAAAGTGGACAGGAATAAACAAAGTAGGTAGCATGAGTAGAAGTACTAAATCTTTTTTTTTTTTTAATGAACAAAATGACCAACAAAATAGGCATCAAAATGATCAATATAACAAAGAAAATAAACAAAAACTGCCAAAATCCCTGTTTGGATGCAATATATGAAGCTGTAATGAATTCTATGTGTAGTTTTTTTCATGACATACTCTTTGAGTGTTACTTAAATTCTTATTTTTATGAGTACGCCCACTTCTACTTTATTACACAGTAACAGTACTTTGATTTGAGCAGTGTTTCTGATTACTCTGCCCACCGCTGTGGCTGAGTGTGAGTGAGTTCGTCCGGTGGATGTAAAATAATTCAATTTAAATCATAAAAAGTAATGGCGCTTAACAATAAACACATGTTCCCGCTCTATTATCTCCAGGTTGCGCGCGAGGGGTAAAGGTGGGTGGCTCTTATTGTGACAGTGTGGGAAGTCGGCGCGGCGTGAGGGGAGACTCTTATTGTGAAATCCCAGTGGAGGGTAATTGGAATTCAATAGGAGTTAGATCATGGCTGCTGCCTCGGTTCCTTTGAGGGTAAAGCTATGGGGGATTAGCAGTCGTTAGCCCATAGTGATGTGAAGTGGAAAGGAACAGCTGGCTCTCAGCTAGCCACATGGTGTGTGTGTGTGTGTGTGTGTGTGTGTGTGTGCGTGAGGGGTGTTTGATGCCACAGAAATCCTTCAACTCGAGGTCTCGCACTTGAACCAGTCGACGGACTCGTGTCTTCTTCGCTTCCTTCCTCTTTTCCTCACATCCGTCAGAATAATTAGACCCGCACCGTTTTCTCCTCTACACTGTACGATCAATCGATCAATGATGCCAAATTGATCGAACGGTGGCTAAAATCAGTCTAAACCTGCCTTTTCCAAACGTACGGTGGTTCGTTTTTTGGCCATTAAATTTACAATTTAGTTATTTTTTTGTTGCTTTTTTCATTATTTTACTCTTTTTTTCAACATATTATCAACTATTTTCTTCTTTTTTTGCCAGTTTGTTTATTATTTTGGTTAATATTTGCAAATTTTGTTCCGTTTGTTCATGACGTTGCTCATTTGTCATTATATTATTGATTAATTTATTATTTTTGGCCATTTTGTTTATGATTTAGTTCAATTCCTGTCACACTTTTTCATTCCCTTGCGCATTTTTCATGATATTAATGAGTATTTTCTTCTTTGTTGCGATTTTGTCATTTTGCTCATTTTTTTGTGACATTTTTTAAATTACCTTACTCTTTTTCATTATTGTTTTCTTATTTTTGCCATTTTTATTTTTATTTTGTTCATTTTTTTGTTTCATTCATTTATTATCTTGTTAAATTTCTTCATTACATTGGTCATTTCTGCCCGTTTTGTTCATGAATTCATTCAGATTTTGTTCAATTTGTTAAATGTATTTATTATTGTATTTATTTCTTGATTATTTTCTCATCTCATCGTGGAACTTTTTTCATTCTGTTACATTTCTATCCAACTCGCCAAGTACGTACATTCATCATTTTCATTTTTATTCGTGATCTTGATATTTTTGTTAATTTTTCCTCCACTTTTGATTATTTTTCAGATAACTTGGTTCATTCTTGTCCATTGTGTCGATTGCTTTATTCATGTTTACCCCTGATGTGGATACATCTTCATTTTCTGGACTACTTTGTTAATTTTGCAGACTGCACGGTTTGCTTTTGCCTGTTTTGTCCATTGTCTTATTCATTTTGACTGATGTCGTGGGTGTTTTCTTGATTATTTTGTTCATTTTTTGGTTCGTTTTGCAGATCACGTGGATCACCGTGCCGACTCGCTGCTCACTCGGTTCATTTTCATTAGCGCTGCGAACGCCAGCGTGCCATACTTTACCATTTTCCATCTGGCAACACGGCTTGCTACCGACGCAATAGAAGTTTCTAGACTGCGGGGAGTCTGCTAAACTGTCAGTCCTGCAGCGTTTTACAAGCTCTGAACACTTTGTTATTTTATATAAAAGCAGGCAGGCAGGTTTGCTGAATACTTTTCCCATTTTATGTGGGAGGATGAAGGAGCGATGGAGGGAGGGCTGCTGTGAAAGGGCAGGAAAACGAAAAGGTGGAGTAAACAGGCCCATTTCACAATAAGGCGGAGAATTGGGCACGTGGCTCCATCCCGTAGCGAGCGGCGACCACCGGCATAATAATGCAATACATTTGGCTGTGCACCTTTGATGTTTTATGTGTCTAGGGGTTAGATTGTACTACACGCTCCTTTTGATTCCACTAACATTTGAGTTTACAAAGTTACTCTGACCAGCGTCCTGCAGAAACAGGACTTGTTGTACCTTTGATGCACACGCGTTCTGGCCATTATTCGCTTTTCCAAACTACAAAAGTGATGCAGCCGTGTAACATCTGGACTCGTGGGCAGTACGGCGACGACAGGTTGCAGCTTTGAACGCGCCTCCTCATTCTTATGGCAACCAAAATATCACACGTAGGGAAGAAAACTTTTCCAGCCTTGTGACAGTCTTTTACTACGATTCAACAATCTGCCCAAATGCTTGTTTTAAGCCAGGAAGTCTGTTGTCATGCTTTTAGTTTTATGCATAATGCGTCTAAATGGACCAAAAGTCAAACCGTTGTTTATTATTTTATTGATTTTTGTCCATTCCTTCAATCATTTTGTTTATTCTGTTGTTCATTTTGCTTACTTCGTGGATTATTTTGTTATTATTGTGAAGTTTCTGGATTATTCTACTCTTTTTTTGTTAATTTTCCTCAACTGTTTTGCTTATTGGTGTTTATTTTGTGCATTACTGTCGTAGGTTTCTGTTATTGTTCACTTTTGTTCAATTTGTGCACCACTTACTTATGTTTTCATTATTCTTTGCCAGATTTCTTGATTATTTTGTTACTGTGTGTATATTTGCTCTCATTTCTGGTCAAATTTCTCGATTCTTTTGTTTATATTGTGGACTATTTTATTGTGTTTTTTTTCTTTATAATGTTAGTACATTTTGTTGCTATTATTTTGTGGTGATATTTAGCACCATTTCCATGTGGCTTCATTATTCTTTGCCACTTTTCTGGATTATTTTGCCACTTTTTCTACATTTTTGTGACTATTATATGACTTTTTGTTCATATTTGCTCAACTGTTTTTTGTTTATTTTGTTGGCATCATTTTGTGCATCACTGTATTGGGTGTCTGTTATTTTTGTGGATAATTTGTTCATTTTGTTCACTATTTACTTGCATTTTCTTTATTCTATTACTTTCTGTACATTTTAATAATTATTTTAAGACTTTTTTGTGCATTATTTAATTTTGATTTTGTTATTTTTTGGAACTTTCTTTAATAAGTTTGTTATTTTTAATCATCAGGTGCAGTATTTAGCTCATTTGATCCATTTTGATCATGAATTTCTGCATTTTTTTCACTGACTCATCAGCGGTTTAACCTTCGTACACATCTTAATATCTGAATGATTAATTCACAAATAATACACAGTAAGTTTACATTTGAGTTTACACAGTTAATCTGACCAGACGTAGCAGACCATGTCTTGTTTTAGCTTTGATGCACATGCACCCTGACCAAATAAAACGCTGCGAGGCGATGACAGAGTTTAATATTTCAACTTGCGGGCGGGCTACGAGCGGCGTCTTGGAGCGTGACTCCTCACTACAGTAACCAGAGGATCCAAACACAGGGTGAGATTCCCGACAGGGTCGGGAGGGTCGGGGGGGAAAAAGCTGCAGTGCCAGAGAAAGCTTTTTTCCAATGATAGGCACGGCCTCACGACAGACCTCAATTCAAACGCTGTACGGGATGTATCAGACCTTTGTCTCACCCCCCGTGGGGTCAAAACGACAAGACCTACTCCTCTCATCAATGTCATGTTCTCTCTCTTTCTCTCTCTCTCTCCCCACCTCTCTATCTATCCAGGTCAGGCTATTAAATGCTAGAATACATTACAGGCAAAGGAGGGGGCTAATAGATTGGAATATTATAACCATACAATAATTTCATGAAAAAGTCAAGGAGGGATCATCGCTCTTATTAACTCCAAGAGAAATTGAGGCTGAAAAATGTTCAAATAGAAAATGTTAATGCCAGGCTATACTACATGTAATTGTGCCTGTGCCATTCCCAAGGCTGGACCCATTCATGCCACTTTATTAGTGGTAATTGAGGATATGAATTATAAATGGGCAGTGATTTCTCTCCTCCTTCTCATTGAAAGTGAAGCGTAATGACCACTGCCATTGTTTAACCTTCATAATCGTGGGTTCTCTTTTCTTTACTTTCCACTTTTCGGCTCCGTCTTCTTTGAACTTGTTTTAATGTCGGCTTTTTTTTTCTTTCCATTTTCCTCTGCCCCTCCACATTTCCTTCTCTTTTCCCTTTTTGGTTCTTCTTCCTCGCCTGTCTGTTTTATAAATCTTAATCAACACTGTCATGGCTTGCAGGAATTACAGGTACATTAGCAAGAGAGCACAGACTCTCCGTACACTACCCGTCGAAAGTTCGGAGACACATTCTCATTTATTTTTATCATTTGTCCTGTGCAGAGGGAGGGTGAAAGCAGACTCAATAGCCGTATTAGTGCTACTACAACTACTGTACAAATCCTTATTATGACAAAAACACTTAAGTTAAGAGAAAAAACACCAGGCATAATATGGATTTGTACAGTAGCTGCAGTAGCAGTAATAGAGCTGTTGATTCTCTACCCACCCTTTCCCTGCACAAGACATCAGATGGTCTAAAGCAGGGGAATTCAACTGATTTTGATCCAGGGACGACCGTTGTGACTAAGAAGCAACCTGGGGACTACCGTATTTTCTGGGTTATATGTCGTTCTGGAATGTTAGTCGCGCAAGCCAAAAAATGCATAATGAAGAAGAAGAAAATGTGTATTAGTCACTCCAGCCTCTCACCGGGTAAGTGACGGCACGTTCGGTGTTAAGCTGATGGCAGGTACGGTTGTTACCGGTAATGTCTACATTTTAAATTGTCAGTAATGCAGATGCGGCAGATGAAGGTTCACAAACCTAGAGCGACGTCTAGCGGCTGTCAGTGTGACAAACAACCAATACTCGAAATTCTTTAAAATACAAGTTGCTCCAATGTACAGTATTTGTCGCTCCCCTAGCCAGACTATGCAAAAAAACGGGATTTGTAATCGGAAAAATACGGTACTAGTGCTCAGTCTGAGGACAGGCGTTGAGATCAGGTTCGTTTCTTACTTATTAGTGGGACTTCTGGGTGTGATGAATTGCAGAGTTTGTCTATTCTTGATAGCATAGTGGGGGGGGGGGCAGTCTTATATCGTTCTCTGGCTCCAGCCTTGCCCTGGACTTAGTCGTCAGGTATGCCACTGCGGAAAATCCATGCTCACTCGCAAAACCCTTTACTGCTTTTGCTGCAAGCTCTGGAAATTCAGCCTGACACCATCCACAGTTTTACTGGCTAGATATTGAAACTACACTGCCAGGGGCTACTCTCAATGCCTCCATGGACCACCAGGGGGCCACAGACCTCTGGTTGAACACCCCTACTTTAGATCATCAGTTGTCTTGTGCAGAGAAAAGGTGGGCCCTATTAGCACTACTACAGCTACTGTAAAAAAAAAAATAAAATCAATATTATGGCAAGAAATGAAGGTTGGTCAATCAGAAAAATCTCAAAAATTGGGAATGTGTCCCCAAGTGCAGTCGCCAAAACAAACACTGTGATGAAACTGGATCCTATTAGAACTGTCCCAAGGAAAGGACGACCAAGAGATTTTAGTGTTTGACAATTTTGGCCAACACACTTGAACATAATATGGATTTGTACAGTAGTTGTAGTAGCACTAACAGTGCTGCTGACTCTGTGCTCACCCTCCCTCTGCAGAAAACAACTGATGGAATAAAGCACATGAAGGAGGGAAGAAATGGCAGAAACCAGGCACACTGAACCATTCCGGGTGTGTATGTCATGAATCCAATGAGAGAATGCAACGCTGTCACCTGAGCTAAAAGCGTCTAAAATATGAAACATGTTCTTCCACCGTTTGGATGTCTTCAGCATTAATGTACAATGCTGAAACTAATAAAAATGAAGCCAAACCACTGAAGGAGGAGATGTTTCCAAACTTTTGCCTGGCAACGTACACGAACACACACATGCACCCACGCTGATACGAGTAGCTTGGCAGTGCTTTTTACCTCTGCAGTAATTGCATAATAAGCCCCACCAGTGATGTGAATGCCCCGGGCCAGGGGTCCAGCGAAGCGGGCTGGCAGTTTTCTTGGCATTGTTTCTGAGAAGTTCACGTTTGTATTCAGGCTTTTTAAAGATCAGCAGCTCCACACCTACCATCCAACAAAGTCCATTAGCCCCAGCCTCTCACCCACGACCAGTCTGCTTTTTATTTACAACATCAAACGTTTCACTTCATTAAATTACCTTTTCTTTCCCCTCCCTCCTTCCCTCCCTCCGTTCTAACTCTCTCCATTTCTCTCCGAGTTGCATTTAGTTGAAACATGTTTTCCGAAACAAAAGGACGTGGGGTGACGGGGGGATAAAACAGCCCTCCGATGCAGTCTGCAGCAGTTTTATAGGGGGAAATAATGGGTAATTGGGAGAAGGTATTTAATAGGAAACCGACATTGCGCTGTAATGCAACTGTTGTTAAACTGAGACTCACTCTATTGGTGTCTCTAAAATGTGGAGGGCTGCTGCTTGCCATTTTCCTTTTGAAGTCGTCAACTCCCAGTTAAGTGATGATGACTGCATGAGTCTGGAGAGTGTGTGTGTGTGTCCTGAACTGTGATGTCAACTTGTGGCATAATGGGAATGCCAACAGAATAAAGGATAACTGTGATCTTGCAGAGTTTAACAGGGATCCTATACCTGATTTATGAAAAACTCGACAAAGCGACGCGTTTTCAAAGACTGACTCATTGCCGTTGACTTGATCTGTCTCGGATCCTCTGTAAGATATGTGTGAAATCCCACTGAAACCCAAATCTTTTACTGTGATTTTTTTTTTTTTTTCCACCCGGCATTGATTTGAGAGTTTGATTTGATCTGGGTCCCTCATGTACTGCCACATCTGCAGCTTGTACCGCTGTGTGAAGCGGGCGTCAGCTGTGTGAGCATATAAATGAAACCAGAGAGGAGTGAAAGCTAAACATTCTCTGAGATCAATATTCCAATATCTAACATCAGGGAACTCCAATAAGTACAACGCCAGGGACACTTCAATGGCAACATCAAGGCAGGGAAGGTTTACACATACACACCCACATGAAAACGATTAGTGGGTTTCAGATAGTGATCAGGCAAGTACCATAAAATCCATCCTACTTAGGAGGAAGGAATAATCCATTTGGGGACACGTTTCAGAACAGTCCATACTAACCATGTCATGGTGAGGAGCTCACCAACAGCAGAGGGGATCGTTTTGAATGGTGGCACATTGGTAACGTTGTCTAGTATTGAAGCCAGGTCATATCACCGGAAGCAGAGATGAGAACGAACAATCAATGTTCAGCAGGCTGGTTAAAATGGGTCTACAGCAAACAAACGCTACCAAATAATGATAGTTATAATTGTTTTAATTGTTTTCAGCCAGAGTTTGCTTCAGCTGACTCGTGACAATAGCCATCACTTTGACCAGTTCATTCTCATTCGACAATTGTTCTTTATAAGTGACGTGTAATTAAACTTTAAATGTAAATGGGGACTTTAAGGGATGCAAATAGCCACGTGAATCTGTATGGAATCTTTGAAAAATGGTGACGTGACACAAATCTGCAAAGCACCACCGCGTGCTCATCTTTCACCCAAATTATTACACAGACTCCATTAGTCTTGGGCATCTTTGTTTGGACAATAAGCAATGAGGCTGAACTAATGACCCTTATCCTAATCACATTAGAAGAGAGGGGAGAGGTGTTTGTTGTGGATGTGTATTTGGACAAAGCTGTGACCCCGGTGACCAGTGGTCATCGAAGCAGTGACCACCACCGGTCGATACCCTCTCCCTCCAAACCACCTAACCAACCCTTCCTTCACATCAGTCCTTCTTCCTCCTCCTCCTCCTCCTCACAAAGCCCATTCACAGCCCCAATCAATGTCGAATTATGGGTTATTTATTGAATAATCAAAAAGGTATTACGGGTCCGGCCGGCTGACTCGCCTGCAGTGGCTGACAATAGGGGAATAGAAAGTGGTGGTCGGGGGAGACTATTTATCAGCCTAGCTGCCATGCATGCGTTTGAAATTAGGGTAATCAGTTGGCATGTAAACAGTAGGCCTAGCAGCTGGCTGCCAGACAGCTCGGCTATTACTCACTTTCCACTTATCATCACTGATGTCTGAGCGTGTGTGTGTGTTTGTATGTGTGCACTTCAGCTCGAGATGACAGAGTATGCATTTAAGAAATTGTCCTGCTTAGATTTGTTGTCGTGTGGAGTGTGCTTGTGCATGTATTTGAGTTATGCATGTTATGTAAGTGAGCATCAGAGCCCATTGAGCACGTTGGGAAGGGAAGCAGAATATTCCGTGGGATGAACAGTAAAAGAATTATTGTTGGTCCACAGATTTAAACCGCGCAGACTTCATTAGCAGACAAAGTTTGCTCAGCTGTCGCAACTAAATTGTCTACATGACATCAGATGTAAAGTGGAAGATGAATGTGTGAAATGCGCTCTGCTGACACAATATGTGACATTCTAATTTCTTGCTCGGATGGATGGATGAGATATAGATGGATGGATAGATAAATAGATTATACACTACACAGAATGGCATTTGTATGAAGGGAATGATACGTACGTACATACTCAGAATCAGTCTTGACAACGGTGGCATGACCACACCGAAAGACAGGATTCATAATCAATGCAGAAAATCATAAGGGGTTAGGATTTGAAACCCAAAGTCCCTAGGCCACTTGTAAACTAATCTGCCAGGGCAGCCTTTGTGTTAGAGGTCAACAGACATCATTACAGCGGGTGTGCAGGGGGCAGAGTAGAGGGCAAGGCTGTGCGTGTGTGTGTGTGTGTGTGTGTGTGTTTGTGTGAAGGGCAGATGAGAGGGCAGGGTTGTGCCGCTGTGGGCAGATCGTCTTTCTCTCCGGAGCTTTGGATTGTGAGGACTGGCTGCGTGCTGGGTTTAGGCTGGAGGCCTTATTTTGACTGTGAGGACAGGGCTGGGAAGACGAGACAAGATGTGTGTTTTAAATGTCAAAATACTGGATATCTGGGGAAATATTACAGTACAGTATCTCCGTATGAACATGTGCCACTTGTAAAGACATATTTAAACCAAAGGAGTTGTCCAAAACCAACAAATAGGCATGTGAATTACATCACGGGACATGTATATTTCTCTGGATTTATTACAGATTATAAAAAAGTTTTAATTGCCTTCCCATTATGTGTCTTTTATTCCGCATGTAAAAAGTATTTATTATCAAAATTCTTTACAAATTCATTATCATTATTCTCTTATTTGTTTTTCATCACACTACCCTTCCTGCAAGCCCTATCGAGACCATCATAGTACCAAAATACTCAGCATGTTAAGGACATGTCTACAATTACTTTTCACATTTCTGTCTTTTATACTTTTTAAAATATTCATCTCTAAAAAAAATCCCATTGGAATGAATTGGGATGTTGGTATGGCAACAGCTGTTCAAATACCAAAATATTCAGTTTATTGAGGATATGTATGCTTTTACTTTTCATGTTTCTATCCCTTGTACATTTAAAAATTCTTCGTTCTTATAAAAAAAAACCCATTGAAATGAATGGGACAGAATGGAGATGGGTTGCTATGGCTCTTACTTAAACCAAATATTCATCTTATTGAGGATATGTCTGCCACTAATTTTCATAGCTCTATGTCATACTTTAAAAAGACATTTCATTCTTATTAAAAAAAATTCCCATTGAAATGAAGGGCAATAGAGGATAGAAGGTAGGCGGTTGCTGTGGCTGTTATTTGGACTATTTGCAAACCAAAATGTTCACAATGTTGAGGACATGTCTGCTATTGCTTTTCCTATTTCTACAATTTATAGCTTTTAAAATCATCTTCTGTTTAGAATGAATGGCGTAGAATTTCAAAAGAAAAGCCTCAGAAAGTATCACGTTACAGAAGGTTGACTGTTTTATCTTGGGTGTATTTCTGTGTTTTTTTTAATGGAAGCATGTTCAGTATACATGAGCAAAGTGTGTGTAACTATATCTTGAGGGTCTGGACCCATGTATTAAATAAAGTGGCGTCTCAGCGTGGTCCCCTTTAAACAGCCCTATCAATCCAGCCCACTTATGGACTCCATAAATTACAAACCAATCACCATGCCTCACTAATGCTCCACTGGAGCCACGGAGCACAGACGACAGGAAGCAAAGATAAAGAAAAAAAAGGAACAAGGAAAGGAAGAAAAGATGAATGAAGAAGGAAAACTGAGAGAGAAGTAAAGTAACAAAGAGATTTTTTGAAATGTCTCCACTACTCTAGGTATCTGTCCATCTATTTGTCTCCCCTCTTGCTTTTAAGACCTCTGCTCTGTCGACACTTATTGCATGTTGCCATATTTTCATCCCTCAAAAAGCATTAGAAAAGCCAATGCTGGGGTGGGGTAAGTGAATTAGAATTGGTTTTTGCCTCCCCCGGCCACAGACGGAGGTAGGGTTACCCACAATAAGATCAGAATGAGACCAATTTTGTTTCCGTTGCCATTCAAAACAAACAATGGGCACCTAATAGCCCTGCAGCATCTGTGGCCTCGCTCGGGCCTAAACACACATGATGGCCTGGTCGATAGACGCCGACAGCTAGATGGACGAGCCGAGTCACACACGGAGGCTGCACGTATGAAGGCAGCCACACACTTACGTAGGCGGACACGCTCGCTCAAGCTGCCTGGAACACTAGTTAGCGGTTGCTGTAAAAGTGGCCTGAGTGCTTGTGAAGACACCGATCATATCAGTGAAAAGAGGAGAATGGGGTTTATCGACTCACACGGGGTGACAGGCAGAGAGAGATTCAGGATTAGCGGTCACGTCGAGCCAGCACATACTGTAGATGATCTAATCTTGTGGCATTACACTGACAGACAAGCCGTAATCAGTGGTTACTATTTGAGGATAGGGAATGGATATATAGGTATATGGAAGAAGATTTGTGTTCTGTTTTATCTGGATTGCACTCGCGTCTTTCGGTGAGAAAACTGGATGCCTGCCAGAGACGTCCAGCTCAAATTTGAAGACATTTTTCAGACGCCTTGTTTTGACGAAGGCGCCCCAACCGTGTAGTTTTCTCTTTGCTTTGTTTTGTCAAAGAATGTCTGTTTCCTTCAATAACCTCTATAATTGTTTAGAAAATGTCAATGTTATCTATACTATACAACCAAATAGTTTCTCTTTTTTTAATTAAAACTGCATGTTGTTGACTTTGGAACTTTAACAGTGACACATCAGGCAGCTTATCATTTCATGTAAATGGGAACACATTTGTACAGTTTACTCATTATTACCAATCAATACCCATGTCTGTATTTATCTTTGTGACCTACACAAGCCGATCTACCTTCACACGTTACCGCTAATGTTCCGTTAATTATGCATTTCACTCAAGAACCTATATATCAAAAAGCATCCAAATTTGCCATTATATTTTCTAAAATCAATGGAAAATTCACTATTTTTCTGTAAAACAAATGTAAAATTGACACTAACTATTCAACTTTATGATGCAAATGGCAAGAATATGTTCGACAAGCAAAACTAAAGAGAGGCCGGTGCCCCAAAAAACTTGCACAAAATTCCTTCTGACTATTGCTACTCGTATATTTTACATACGTAAAGTTTCATTTCAAGGTTACATTTAACCAGCCATGCTACAGCTGTGGTCCATAATCTTTATAATTGCTACGATGTTCATGGTGTTGTATCCAGCCTTTTAACTGTGCAGTGCAGCTGAATGGTCTCTTTTTTGTATTAAAACTAGATATTGTTGAGTTTTGAACTAAAACTTTGACATATCAAGCAAGTTAAAGACCTGAAACTAAACTACTTACTGACAGCTTACTATTTCATGTAAATGGGAACACATTTGTACAGTGTACTCGTTACCACATCAATACCCATGTCTACATTTATCTTTGTAACCTATGCAAGTTGGTCTGCCTTCACACATTACCACTAAGGATCCGTTAATTATGCATTTCACTCAAGACCTATATATGACAGTCAAAAAGCATTCAAATTGGCCATTACATTTACTAAAATCAATGGCAAATTCACATTTTTTCTGTAAAACAAATGTAAAATTGACACTAACTATTCGACTTTGTGGTGCAAATAGCAAGAATATGTTCGACAAGCAAAACTAAAGAGAAGCAGGTGCCCCCCAAAAAATCTTTTATCGAACCTGCACTTGCCCAAAATTCCTTTTGACCATTGCTACTTGTATATTTTACATACATACAGTTTTCATTCCATAATTGTTAGTTGAGGTTACATTTAACCAGCAAAGCTGCAGCCGTGGTCAATAATCTTGTTGCATCCAGCCTTTTAACTGTGCGGTGCAGCTGAATGGTTTCTCTTTTTTGTATTAAAACTAGATATTGTTGAGTTTTGACAAATCAGGCAAGTTAAAGACCTGAAACTACACCATTTACTAAAACTATTTACACTTTTCTAATATACTATTTCTATACTGTCTGGATGTGTTGCTGTAATGAAACAATTTCACCGTTTGGGACCAACAATATACATTTGAATCTAAATTAGTTGAACATTTAACTCTTAACATTTCAAACACCAGCTATTATCCGCTCCCTACACTTTGACTTGATACATTGTCTTCATTAAAACCTTCTATTTAATTGTTGTTGGACCTCTGACTTCATGGTTACCTCAAGAAAATGCAGGTAATAATTTGCTATAACAAGGAAAATGTCTTTGCGGGTCGTCTGCCCCTCTAATCGCCCTCCGGGTTCTACTGTAAGTAAGGATGCTCTACGTACAACAGCCTGACCTCACACTGCCCTCAGCTAATGACATTAGGACAGACACGTCGGTGTTGTAACAGGGTCACCCACGGTGCACCTAGACACACACACATGTGGAAATCTACACTAAATGGCCTGTGAACATGCATATACACACACACAAACACAGTCCTGACTCCCCTGGGCGAGCCGTTAACGTAGCACCCCTCTCTGGTCGCTTCTCATTACAGCCCATTAGTCCGGTATTCTATCAGCTGAGGGTGAGTTTAAGGTAGCGTGTGGGGTCACCCTCCACTGCCTAACAAGTGGGGTAACGGAGTTAAGCAAGAGCGAGGTTGAGGGAGGAGGGGGCGTTTCACCTGCCCGCACACACACATACATACACACACACACACCCCGAGGGTATCGATTGCAACCGCTGTTTCACCTTTGCCTCTGTGACCCCTCCAACGATGTGTTTATTTACTTCATCACCAAACGTTCGTATAACACACACCGCCTGTGACACACACAAATCCAAAGGGGGCAGTAAGGAGACCCGTTTGGGTAACCCCGGCAACTCACAGGCCGTTTCCCAGTGATAGAGCTTCACCTGGGATGGATGAAGGTACGTAGCACAGATGTTCTGATGGGACAACTTGAAAACTCTCTCTTTTATTTCATTTTCTTCATTGTTTTCATGTGGTTTTAACTTTTATTATTAACAGAAACACAGCCCATGTTATCACCGTATCATGATGTTTATCTTTTGCTGGTCTTTTGCATGTAAAAGGCACAAGTTCACCAAGGGACCTAATTTATCAGCACAGAGAATGTGACGTTCCGCATGTATCCTTCCACCTCCTCATGTTTTCCACTGTGTTGTCTACGCTACGCCCTCCCCCACTACTCTTTTTTTTTCCTGACACTTCAGCTGATAACATTACAACACAATGTGAACAGGCCTTAAGATACGCAACATAGACTTTTATGAGTCTGCCAACCTTTTGATGAACTTTACCTAGAGCCACCGTGTGAGAACAGTAATCCATAATGCTGTTATGAAGGGACAGATGCAGATCTTTTACATATTTCACTGTGTACAACCACTAAATAACCTAATTTTTACAATGACCTTGCAACATGTCGACAAGTGTCACTGTACAGACTTTATTATTGGTAATAAATCATAAATATTCTAGGTGCGGCTGACAAATTGTACCACTAATCACCTTAATTAATTTTATGGCACCATATACAATATAATAATAGCACAGAGTCCCAAAGCACAGCAAAGTCCACACTAGGGCCACTGAACTTTGGCTACAAATCACTCAATTCTTGAAAATCTCAAGTTTTAAAATTCTTTTTTAGCCGTGGAAGCCATCAACGAAATAGCTTGCAGACAATGTGGCCCTGATCACAGCCATTATAGATCAATATAGTACTTACTAGCTTTTAAAATCCTCAATAATTCAAACTTAATCATTCACAAACAAGGGGACGACAAAGTTTTGAAGTGAGAGTTCTGAAATAAGTATATCAGAAGAATCCTGATAAAAATCCTGATCTCTAAACCCTAAGATGACACCATATTAACACCCGTTATGCATGTGTCTTGCACTCAACGTTACTGTAATGATTACTATGTGTATGTCAGTCATGAAAAAGCAACGAAAGATTATTTGTGGAGCACAGAAAATACATAAACTCACAGATATGCACATGTCTTTTCGAAACGATCCTCCGTTGGCCCACACTTCCAGTCTTATTGTCAACGATGTAAATTAATGCTAAAGACCAAGTGCAGTCGTCAAAACCATCAAACACTGCGATGAAACTGACTCTCATGACGACTATCCCTGGTTTCTGAAGCTGGTAATCCTAATAAATGCCTCCTCTGCACCAGAGGTAGCTCTCGGTCTTCCTTTTCTGGGACTGTTTCATCATTGCGTCTGACGGTTTCAATGGCCGCACTCAAGGTCACGTTCTTTAATGAACTGTTTCTTGCCATAATATGAATTTGCACAGTAGTTGTAGTTGTACAACTACAACTGGGGCTACTGAGTCTGTACCCACCTTTCCTCTGCAGAAGATGATCTAAAGTGCGTTAGGGAGACAAGAAATGGCACAAATTAACTCATCTGTGACGTCAAAACCATTCCAGGTGACTACCTAATGAATCTGATGAGGGGACGCCTTAAGTGTGTAAAGTTGTCATCAAAGCTACAGTAAATGAAAAAGACAGAAAGAATGGAAACCGCTGAAAAAGAAGGTATGTCCAAACTCCATTTGACTGGTAGTGTACAGTATATGTGTTATTTTGGGACCGAGCACTATTGGAACCACCTGGAAAGCTTTGAAATTGCAGTAGCTATGTGCATGTGCACCAATTTTTGTCCATGCATGCATATTTCGTTGTGCATAAAGTATGCGAGCAGGCGTGTGCTTGAGTCATAAGCCAGCTCACCAGGCCGGCCATCCATAGTGATTAGTAGTAAAATTTTAATGGGCAATCCATACATATGTCTAGCTGTCAGCTTTACGAGGGCGTTTATACAGGCAAGCCTCACCGTGCCAGGCCTGGACTTGACAGCCAGGACACAGCTCCACACACACACACACACACACACACATAGATGGCCTCACATACAGGCCGAGTGTCTCTCTCCGTCATGGTCTCTTTTAGCAGCGCCACAGGGACCAGTACTGTCACAGTGCTGTCAGCGCTGGGTGCTCGGGGCCCTAAATGAAGGCATCAAGCGCTCTCATCCCCCGCTGTAATAAAACCCAGTCAACAAGCCCCCGCCTCGGGCAACACATAATGGGCTTTTTATTTCCGTTTGGTCGCCCCAGCCTACAGAATTAAAGCCCAGTTTGGTGAATGGAAGACAAGGTGGCCTCAAGGTCAGTGAGGGAGCTGGAGGGTGAGTAGGACACCTATTGGTTTCAAATTGAGAGCCTCACATATATATAGGTGTTGCACTCCAAAGAGGAAATTATCAGAGATCGTTAAATTAAAAGCTGAGAACCGAGCAATAGATTCATTTTTTTTAATGTTTGAGAAAATTTAGCTGTGACCACATGTACCTAATGTTTTCTTTCTTATGTTGGAAAAGTCAGTACCGGTATTACTGCTAACATACTTTAGATGCCTTTCATTTGCATTTCAACAATCATAATCCAAGATTATCTCCAGGTGCTTCACAATTCAAGGCCAAAACCTCAAGATTATTTGGAGAAAAAGCCTCCAGCAGAACCAACGGCTCAGCGTTGGTTATTGGACAGAGTATAGATGATATGGAAATAAGTGCAGGG
>JAQQAE010006254.1:0-16845 GCA_029823295.1 Pseudamia nigra
AAGTGTGGACAGATGTCCTGAGTTAAGGCCAAGCGTCCTGGAGGAGCCGGGTTTCATAGTCTCAGAGGTTCTGCAGCGTCTTAGACGTGGTCAGCTGTGGAAAAACGGCCAACAAGTTTGATTTCTGTAGGATGAAGTAGAGGTGAAGATCAGGAAAGATGGGGCCGGGAGATTCTTCCTACTCCTCGAACACAAATTGTTCAAATTCGTGTTCGAAGAGTAGCTTTGATGACAGCTTTGCATTCTCTCATCAGATTCATAGTCACCAGGAACAGTTTTCAACTTACAGGTGTGCCTTGTCAAGAGTTAGTTTGTCTTCATAATGTGCTTTAGACCATCAGTTGTCTTGAGCAGAGGACAGAGGGGTACAATAGCCCTATAACTGCCACTACAACTACTGTACAAATCCATAGTATGGCACAAAATATCCCATTAAGAGAAAAGACAGTCTGTCATTAATTTAGAAAATGAAGGTCAGTCAATCGACCTCAAGAACTTTGAATGTGTCCCCTAGTCGCCAAAACCATCAACCACTATGTTGGAAGTGGCTCTCATGAGGACTGTCCCAGCAAAAGAGGACCAAGAGCTACCTGTGCTGCAGAGAATGAGTTTACTACAATTACCAGCCTCAGAAACCAGGTATGGTCCTCATAACAGCCAGTTTCATCATGGTATTTCATGTTTTGACAACTGCAGTTCAGTACATATTCAAAGTTCCTCTGATTTTTCAGATTGACCTTCATTTCTTAACGTAATGATGGACCGTTTTCTCTTAATGTATCGGAGTGTTTCTTGCCATAACATGGATTGGCACAGTAGTGGTGGTAGCATTAATAGGACTGTTGACTCTGTAGCCACCCTTCGTCTGCACAAGACAACTGATGGCAGGCAAAGGCACACATTAAATGTTGACAAGGCAACCTGCGAACTGAAAACCGTTCCTGGTGACTACTGTACCTTTTGAATCTGATGAGTGTGCAAAGCTGTCATCAAAGCTATATGCGGTTCCTTTGGACAATCTAAAATATAAATATGTTCTGGGTTGTTTAACAGCTTTTTGTTTACTACATAATTCCATTCTTTCAGTTTGAATGTCTTCAATATTAATGTACAACGTTAAAAAAAAAAATCCTGAATGAGAAGGTGTGTCTAGACTTTTGACTGGCCATGTATGTCCTGTATTGTTCACTATCAGCTCACAGGCCCTGCTGCAGGAAGTGCCACCCTTACACACCTGTTTCCTTCATGTAAACACCTCATCATTAGTAACCGTGTGCAGTGGGTGTGTATACTCACATGTGTGTAACACACTAAAGCCCTGAGTGATGTTGGCAGTTCATACATTGATGCCAAACATCTCTCGAATAACTGTATCCTGCCTCTGTGGTATATTTCCATCTGTGGCAGTGGGAAAAGATGGGGTTAACTCTACTGACCTACATTAAACGCTGACACTTTACTGGCAGCCTGAACCTCTTGAGATGAAGCATCTACATTTCAAGTGGATTCTTGACACAGCTGTACAGAGGACGCATTACGAAGTACAGAGCAACATAAATACACTCACCCACATGCAGAGAAGTTCATTACAAATGGAGCTGTGTGGCCTTTTGAAATGTTCACCGGAACAATGAATTCAGGGACACATGACCTGAAACGTAATCTCACTTAATCTCATTCAGATCACATGTAAAATATATCCTAATGGAGGTTTTATGATGCAGTTAAATGTTTAGTTTTAACACTGGTTCCCATACGTTTTCAGATTAAGACCCAAAAAAGAAATGTTGTGCCTCCTTGGAACCCAAACTGTTGAATTACATCATAAAATATTCAAGAAGTGATCATGAATGAACAATGTAATCAGGAAAATGCCCTGAAAAATGCACAAAATGAGCAAAAGTGTAACAAAATCATCAAGAAAAAAATAAAACTGAACAAGAAAATGTCACTGAGAAAATGAAGAACATGGAGAGAAATTCATAAAATCACCAAAAAATGTTCAAGATCATCAAGAAGACAAACTGAAATAAACAAAAGTGGCCAAAAAAATTTTTAAAATACAGATTCACAAAAACATGGAGAAAACAAACTGAAACAAAAATAAATAAAATAGTTAAAAACAAAAACAAAAGAACTGAGAACATGGAGGAAAAAAAATCACAAAATTATTTTTAAAAATATTCATAAAATCATCAATAAAGCAAACAAAATAAGCAAAATAAGCAAAAATAAACTAAATACATGGGAAAATTAACAAAAAAACAAAGAAAATTGGCACAAATTTTAAAAAACCACATAAAGAGAAAAAAAATAATTGAACAAAAATAAATGGAATAATTTGGAAAATAAACAAAAAGCAAGAAAATAAACTTAAAAAATAGTGGTTAAAAACACTTTCGCATAATTATCAATAAAATAAAGAAAAATGAGCAAAATAATACACAAAATGAACAGAATAATATTTTAAAAATGAACAAAACATGAATAAAAAATCAACAAAATTGAACAAAATAGTGGAGAAAATAATTACAAATGAACAAAATAATAAAATAAATAATAATAATAACAATAATAAAATCATTCTGCGCAGCTATAAGTGATCCGTGGTCTGGGTCGTGTGTTAATTTGACGATTTTCCCATTGATTCATATTTTCTTTTTAATTTAAAGACAGGATGTGTTTAATTCTCACCTCCACCACTGAGTGGGATGTTTACAATAAACACTGAGTCGAACTGAATGAATGGCTGCATGGTGAACAGTGGGTGGGGGGTTGGGGGCAGACAGGTGGGGGTTGTGAGGATGCAGAAGTCATTTCCTTTGGTCTGTGGTCAAGACATTAAAAGGGCAGCAGATTTTTATTTCGTTTGGTGTGTCATCGCCCACCTGATTCTGAAGCACACATACATTCTTCCATACGGTCTTCTCCCCTTTATGAATTCAGACAGAAAGGAGCACAAAGGAATGGTTTTAGGCTGACGTCATGCGCTCCAAAGGAAGATAGATGGCCATGAAAGGAAGCGGACACAGTGAGGAGGCTGTTGAAGACCAGAAAGGAGGGCATTGTAGCAGTAGGAGTGATGCAATGTGGGAAAAAGACATTTGGAAAATTAAGCAATTACAGAAATGAAAGGACAGGATGTAAATCAAAGTGTCACACATAGGCTGTGTATCAATCTGCCTCTGTTTTCCGCTCTTGATAAGAATAAGCTGTACTTTAGTAGAGATATATTGTGAAAAGTATGTTTTTATGACTTTTCCTACTATGGATCAGGTCTGGGGTAGGATGCAAATTCAATTTTATGAACCAGAGGTCATTCAGTCACCCACAACTGCAGAATATTGAGTCTTTTCTTGTTCCAAGCAGTAGCACTACCTATCCCAAAAGCAGTCAGGATGGGCATTCTATAGTGATCAATAACTATGGCCAGTTTCAAATAAAATGATTAAGCCATTTTCAACAGATCACATTTTACATTTACATTTGGCATTTACAAGCAGTAGTGCCCCCTGTCAAAAAAGAGCAGCGCCACCTATCTCAACCGTTGACAGGATGTAGATCTTTAAGTCATCAGTAACCCTGGCAGGTTTCACGTAAAGTGGTTCAGCCATTTGCAAAATATTGCAAGTTTTAATTACACGCATTAATGCTCCTTTTAAAAAAAAAAGAGCAGTACTGCCCATCTCAAAAGTTGACAGGATGTAGATGTTAAAGTGGTCAATGACTGTGGCAACTTTCAAGTACATTTGGTTAAAACACATTCAAGTTATTGCATCTTTTCTTAAAACTTGCAGTAATGAAATCAATCCAAAAGCACTAGTGCAAACTATCCCCCAAGTTGACAGGATGTAGATGTTTAAGTCATCAGTAACCCTGGCAAGTTTCAAGGAAATGGCCCACGCTTCCTTTTAATTCACCAGCAATACCTTCCCATATAGATAAACCCAAAATCCATTTAACCCAAAAGTTGACATGATGGAGAAGTGGTCAATAACATGGAAAGTTTCAAGTAAACTGGTTCGAACACTTTCAAGTTATCAGAGCTTTTCTTAAAACTAACAGAGGCAGCTCCTGTCAAAAAACACTAGTGCCACATATCCTAAAGTTGATAGGATGTAGACCTTTTTCATGTAAACCAGTTCAAGCACTTTCAAATTTTCTTGTTACAAAAGTAGTAGCGCCCTCTATTCCAGAGGCAGTAACACCGCTTCTCTCGAGTGTTGGTAGGTTTGAGATTGGATTGTGATCAGTAACTATGGCAAAGTTTAAATGAATCAATTCTAACACTTTTAAGTTATATCTTTCCTTAAAACAAGTAATAATACCTAGCATTAAAAACCAACAGTGCCACCTACCCCAAAAACTGATAAGATATATATTGTTCAGTCATTAATAAATATGCAAAGTTTCAGTTTGCTGACATTCACCTTTTCCAACTGTACTGAAACGAGCCATTCGGATTTCTGATATTTGTGATGGCACAAGTATACAATCACTGTCCTCAGCAAGTCCTGGAGATCCACCAGAGTCACCGAAACTATCTTTACAATCAGACATGACACGCCAGGGAGTCTACATGCTGGAATATGGATATAAAGCCCAAAAGACATGGCAGAATTAAATTAGATGATGATAGATAATTTATTAATCCTTCACAGGAAATTACATTGTTACAGCAGCATCAAACCTCACTCAAACAAATCACAACAGATCTGATAGAAAATGGTAAAACATGAAAACCATAAAAATTATACCTCGCCCTAGTAATTATTATGACAGGATCTGAATATACTTAAATTGCTTTGCACGACCACCATAAAATGTCACATAGACCAACATGTCTCCATTAACACATCTTGAATTGGTCAAACTGCTCATGTGCAAAAAAAGAACAAAGGACTGTGTGAAGGAAGGACGAGTGGCTGTGATCAGTGGCGGGTGGTCTCGAGCCAGGATTTCTGAGGAAAGATAGAAGGTGTTGTAGGAAATAAGGTAATATGCAAAGCCATTACCTCATTTCCTGTTCGTAAAGAAAGCAAGAAATGAGTCAAATTTATGGGGAATGCCTGTTCTTATTTTCTTTTTCCAAATCATGCCATGGAGATCTGCTGAGGTTTGACTTGTTGCACGAATGACACTGGCAGCGACGTTCTTTTTCCAATCGTCTTGTGTCACTGGTCTTATTGTTCCTGGCCAGAGCGAGGTTGTTTTAGTAGACGACAACTGAGGGATTACGTACACTCATGCACACATATGCATTTCTCTCTTCTCCCCCGTTGTTCACAGTGGCATAATACATTTCCTAGAAGCTCACATTGGAAATCTGCCCCTTGACCCTCATTAATGAATACGTCGACCTCCTGTGAACACATGCAGAAAGAGCATGAACATGTGCTGAGCAGATCCTCACTGATGGAGATGAAGAGAGGGACAGAATTACCAATAAAGATCCCGTAGTGTCAAAATCCACGTGGACCGAGTTTTGAGGTTTTTTACAAACTCTTTGATGTGAAAAAAAATTGTGAAAATCTGAACCTTCTCAGTGCTACCAGGAAAAAAAACAGCATTTAGATTATTGTGATTTATCATAATCGTAATCCAGATAAAATGCATAATAATTCACAATTTTAAAAAAATCACAAGCTACAACCAATCATATTCAAGTGAAAATTAGCCCCACCCCTACAAACAATGGCCAACATTTTGGGCTTTTTTCCACCACAATTTGTCATGTTTGTGTGTTTACATGGTTTCAGTTCACCTTGGGAATGACTTACTGCTGGGCCAATCAGAGCCTTTCCTGGTCAAAAGTAGGCGGCACAACACTTTTCAATAAAATCAGGCCATATGTGGCAAAGAGGCCATCACAAAACCAAGGAAAAATCAAATCAACACACTTTATTTTGTCAGTACTCTTAAAGACGTTTTTACTGGACACATATAAGTGGTACAGATATAAATTTACGTATTACGACATGGGACCATTAAGCAAAAAGCTAAAAAATTATGTGTTTAGGCAAAAAGTGCACACACAGACTCAGTCATGTGCTAACTGCTAATAAAGAGTAATTACAAGAGAAGTGGGAGCCATAATTTCATACGTTTATGGCATCTGCTGGTTACAACACACTGCAGCTCTGGACAGACTGAAATGATGTGTAATGAGGAGCAGTATGTATGTGTGCTGTATACCCAGCATGCCTCAGTTGGACAGTTGGAGTTTTTTTGTTTCCACTGGCCTTCACCAAACGGAACAACTGACTCCCTTTCTTTTTTGAAATGCAATCCCTCCTTTTTTCTTTTTCATCCTATACACAACTCTGCCTCCCGTCATCCATAGCAACCGTTGCTTTATTGTTGTAGATCTTCCATAAAACAGTAAATTCACATCACTGTGCGCGAGCGAGCTGCAAACTCTGCCTCAAAGTCCAGCGCTTGGTTTGCACACGGTACCTTTAGTCCGTTCTGCTTTCTTGTTACTAATCATGGGATGGATGCACTGAGACGAAGTTTTCCACGTAGGAGGTTTACATTCTCTACAGTGCCAGTTAAAAGTTTGGAGACACTGTCTCTTTCAATGGTTTTCCTTTACTTCTCATATTGTACATTATTACTGAAGACATCCAAACTGTGAAAGCCTTCTTAATGTACTTGAGACTTGTGCAAAGGGAGGGTGGGGACTCAATAGCCATATTAGTGCTGCTACTACTGCACAAATCCATACTATGGCAAGAAAAACTCTTTATTCTTGAGTAAGGAATAAGCACAGATGGTCATTAGTTTACAGAACGCTACAGTCTTGTCATTCACCGAGGTGTGAATGACCAAAATCAGACACACTTTCTTCCCCATGGTCATCAGCTCGCTAAATAAACAAAAACAAAAATCACATAATGGCTGCTAATATAGAAATAATCCTGCCCTCCATAAGCACTTCTGATGCACTTTAAAGGCTTTTATGCTTATTTATGACTTAGTATTACTCAATATCATGTGTCTTGTGTTTTTGTTTATTATGTTTGAGGGGCACATAATGATAATAAAGGCTTTCTGATTTCTGATGATGAATCTGGCTCTCAAGAAGACCGTCCCGGGAAAGAAAGACCAAGAGCTACCTCTGCTGCACAGGAGAACTTTATTAGAATAACCAGGCTCAAAACCCGGGGACAGTTTACTGAGTGTTTCTTCGTAATATGGATTTGTATGGTGGTTTTAATAGCACAATCTGCTCTGCACAGCACATTAAGACAAGAAATCACACAACATGACTCCGGAAAAGGCACACAATGTGAATCTGATGAGAGAATGCCATTAATGTGCAAAGCTGTCATCCAAGCTAAACGTAGCTAGTTTTCCAAATTCTGAAACATGTTCTGGGTTGTTTGCCACTTTTTTGTTTACTACATTAATTCACAGTTTGGATGCATTCAGCATGCATGTACAATCAATTCAATTCATCTTTATTTCAGACAGAAGAAAGGTCCATTTAAATATATATAAAAACAATGACAGACAGCAGATTAAATACAAAAAATTCCAGTAAGAATGTTAAAAATCATAAAAAAATAATGAAAAAAGTTCTGAAGGAGAAGGTGTACCCAAAAATTTGACTGCTGTTGTACATCAAAGACTTGTATTAGCATGATGTGCCACTGTAAATAGTGACCATTTCCTCTTTGTGCTGCTGGGTTAGTTACTCAGCTCATTACTGGAGTCAAAAATAAGTAAGTGTAATGGTGAATAAGACTTTGTCAAATCACCTGAGGGACCATCTAAGAGGCGTGGGAGCCTTAAAGTTGAAACAAGTGTTCAGTGTCACTCAACAGCAGTCTTTTGACGGGGCTAAGTTTAGATTTTGTGAGAAAAAAGAAAAGAATACTTTCTGTAGAACAGTCCCCTATTTTCACAGTGAAATATACCCTCGTCCAGGCAGCAGAGGTACCTTTGACTTTCATTTACTGAAGGAGAGGAAAGGCATGCCTTACACTAACAAATATTAGAGGGATTTTATTATGAGTCTTAATTACAACGTGGAGCTCCAGCTCACCTCCATCCTCCTCCTTGTGCTCTTCTCTTCGCCGCTTGTGTGGATGGACTGTAACAGTGAGCCTTTATGTGTCCACTGGAGCTCCATGGGTGAGTCAGAACCAGAAAGGGCTCATTCAGGGGTGAAGTCTAAACACTGAGACCTCCATGTCTCCCTGAGACAGACACAGAGGGAGAGATTAGACCTTCAGGGGCCTCCTGAACTGTCATTCACTCCTGTCCAAGCTCTGCCTGGCTGGATGAGCATCAGGTCTTTCCATACAAGTAGAGTCATGTCTATATATAAACACATTTTCAGCTCCTCCTCCCTTCATTTAGGACAGTACATTTTGTAGAAATGTGAAAAACAGACGTTTCGATGTAAATCCCCTTTTTGTGTTTGATAACTATTAACTCCACATAGCGTATTCAGCAATAATCGGCCCTGGGTGTGGTTGTTCATAAGTATTTACCCTCAAGTCTGAGTTTTCCATATGAGAGGGATGAGGGAGCTGCAAAGGGGTGGAGAGACAAGGCGAAGACAGAGACATGAACGTGGGGGAAGAGTTTGACTTTGAGGTTTGGATGCGATGAGGAAGAAATTCCCAGTTAAATTACTGACTGACGCTGCAGCTCGACTGGAGACGTTGAGGTTGCCCAAGGCCTGAGTCTTACCCTGGGACACTCCCTATCTTTTCTCTCGACTGTCCGACAATTCCCCTTTTTCTCATATGCAACCACTGCGATTTGCAAACCAAACAAACAGTAATGCATCACAGTGAGTTAGATTAAACAAACTGAAAATTAAACTGTCAGTCCACTGTAGTTCCAAACTGCAAAACACAAATCCTAACAGTGCAATACAAGCTCACACAGCAGCGTATCAAAGAGGTCTCAGCTATCACTGTACTTACAATAGCCCCAGTGTTATTTTTCAGCTCTAGTGTAAAGGGGAAAGAGTTTAGGAAAAGCTGTGTGGGAGAGGTGCAGAGCAAAGCCGCTGGCGCCGGTCCAGATGTTAAACCAGCATCGAAGTGAAATGGGTTTCCAGGGGAAAGTAAGGTCAAACCTAACCAACACTGAGAAAACTGCAGCAGTGAAGAAAACAGTGACCAACATAATATGTGCTTCAAAAACTTTAAATAAAAGCTTTCATTGAGTTCAAAACAAGGTATCCATATTAATCTTTAACTCTATGGGAATTTCCTCATTCGGTTTCTGTCTTGTAGGGGTTCTGTTGATCTTTGTATAAAAGGCTCAGGGCTTGAGATTGATACCATCGTTTCATATTGACCTTCAGTTAATTATAATCTTCTGGCCAGGGTAGAATGTTGTCAAATAGCTGTGGATTTAGTCATTCTCTGGCGAAATGCCAGGTGCACAAGCCACTCCCTCTGATCATGACACGAAACACAGAAAAACATTATTTAAGAGCTTATTTTTGCTGTCAGTGTGGAATGTGTTTTCACTGCAGTCTCATAAAAAACATCCTAATACTCTGAACTCTGCAGAGCATAATCAAAGCCACATAATCAAAACCCAAAGATCCGGTGTGTGTTAATGACTTTCTGCTTTTTGTTGACAGTGGAGTTTTGTATTGCAACACATTTTTTACTCACATGGTATCTGTTGTCCTCTCTTTTTCCTCCAGTCATGGCTGCAGCAGTATGGTTACCTGCCTCCCGGAGACATGAGGACCCACTCCCTCCGCTCCCCTCACTCCATCTCCTCCGCCATCGCCGCCATGCAGAGGTTCTATGGCCTCACCGTCACCGGCACCTTCGACACCAACACCATCGAGTGAGAAGCTTTTGGAGTGTTTTTACCGTTCAAACGGCAAAGTGCTTCCTCTTAACAGTTTCGTTTTACGTTGTGCCTTTTGTTTTGCAGGGCCATGCAGCGGCCGCGTTGTGGCGTGCCCGATAAGTTTGGAGCCGAGCTGAAGACCAACCTGAGGAAGAAACGATATGCCATTCAGGGTCTAAAGTGGAACAAAAACGACATCACATTCTCGTGAGTCAGAGTTAATCCGGCTGAATGTGCTTGTATGTGCTTGCAGAGGCATGATGGAACAGTACACTACCAGTCAAAGGTTTGACTCCTTAACGTGCTTTACACCATAGTTGTCATGTGTTCTTGCCATAAATCAGTATTATGGCAAGAAAACACACCATCATTACTTCAAGAAATGAAACTGACTTTCTTGGGAACCAGCTCAGGAAATGAAGACCAAGAGCTACCTCTGCTGCAGAGGATAAGTTTATTATAATTACTAGTCTCAGAAACTGGGAATGGCCCTCATTAGCATCAGTTTTGATGATTTTGGCAACTGCACTTGGGGACACATTCAAAGTTCATGAGATTTTTCCCACTGATTGATTTTTATAAGTAGTGTGGGACTGACTTTTCTCTTTAGTTAAGCGACTGTTTCTTTCCCATACAGATTTGTACAGTAGTTGTAGTAGCACTGATAGGGCTATTGGCTGTGTACCCACCCTTCTTCTGCATAAGACAACTGAAAGAAATAGCATAAATGTATTCACCTGTGAACTGAAAAACATTCCACGTGACTACCTCATGAATCTTATGAGAGAATGTTGTCATTAAAGCCAAATGTGGATACTTTGGACGACCTGAAATATAAAACCTGTTCTTGGTCGCTTAACACTCTTTTGTTTATCACATAATTCCATATATGTTCTTTCACAGTTTTGATGTCTTCAAGTATTAATGTACAATGTTGAAAACGATACCAATAAAGAAACGCACACTGAAGCAAAGTGTGTCCAAACATTTGACTGGCAGTGTAAACAGAGCTCAGCTGTAGGCACCTAAAAAAAAGAAAACGCTTCATTTATTCACGTATTATTTCCTGACACTCTTTAGCATACAGAACTACACCCCGAAGGTTGGCGAGTATGAAACCCACGAGGCCATCAAGAGAGCATTTAAAGTCTGGGAGAGCGTCACCCCACTTCGATTCCGTGAAATCCCCTACAATTACATACGGGACAAAGTGGAGGAGTTTGCTGACATCATGATCTTCTTCGCTGAGGGCTTTCACGGTGACAGCAGCCCGTTCGATGGCGAGGGGGGTTTCCTCGCCCATGCCTATTTCCCTGGAAACGGCATCGGTGGAGACACTCACTTTGACGCTGCTGAGCCGTGGACTATTGGAAACCGGGACCTGTTAGGTGAGGCTCTGTTGAGATTTATTGTCATTTTGAGAAATGGGGGATTGACTCATTGCTTTGTGATTCTCTCAAAACTGATGATGCGCTAAGAGCTTAAATGTTGCGAGTTTGTTTGCATTTTGGGAGTGAGGATTCTCTATTTTGCTTCGGTGAGTAAAACACAAGCAGCAACAGGTTTTGAGTTGTGTCTCTGAAGTGATGAATTCCTACAGATAAGTTTTCACAGAATAGGGGAAGTGTTTGCAGACGCATGTTTGTGGCATCAGCTGTTTGGGTTTAAACGCATCCTCATATGACCATCATGTTATTTTTTTATTTATTAAAACAAGGATGTGTGTGGTTTTGAATCATTTGAACCACTGGCAGCTGCTGTTCCACCTTTAAGTTCCTCAAAATTAAAAATACTAAGTGGGTTTTTTTTTTCTTCACCATGTTAAAACCACTGTGGTGTTTTTTCACATTATTTTTACTTATCAGGAAATGACATCTTCCTGGTTGCGGTGCATGAGCTTGGCCATGCTCTGGGTCTGGAGCACTCCAATGACCCGTCAGCCATCATGGCACCTTTCTACCAGTGGATGGACACCGAGAACTTCCAACTGCCTGATGACGACCGCAGAGGCATCCAGCAACTTTACGGTGTGTTGGTGATCATTATCTGAATCATTTCCCAAAATTATATAGAATTTACAAAGCACTAGCGGCACTAATTTCACTTTGAGCCCCATCCACTTGAAACAAATTTTCCTCTGCCTCTCTCCCTATAATCTTTTGAGTTTCACTGCACAGGATGATACTGTCACAGTGTTTTAACTTTTGTCTGTTCTTATCTAAAATCTCAGTGCTGGGTGCAGATTAAAGCCATTGTAGCTCAAGCACAAAAAATGCAGGAAACATCTGGTGTCCAAAGCTTACACTGTAGAAATGAATGAGATGTTTTTTGTAACATTAGGCAACTTTGCTTTTTGTGTTAAAAGCAATAAAAATGACCATTATTCATTCACAATGCTTTTACTGCACCTTATACCGTGTCTGGCTGAGTTCTAGAAGTGATATTCCACCAATACAAGTATTGCTTAAACACTGTAGGCTTCCAGAATGGCTGTAAAATGTTGCTAACCAATATTGAATAAAACTAGATTAAAGTTGAGGTCTAAAGATTTTTTTATTTGTCCTGTTCACATAGGTTCTGGATCTGGTCCTCAGCCTCCTCCTGTGACACCCCAGACACCATACCACACCCCTCAACCCCCCTATCAACCAGATAAGCCTCGCTTCGGCCCCAATATTTGTGATGGACACTTTGACACTATCGCCATCCTGAGAGGAGAAATGTTTGTATTCAAGGTAAATGTTGGATATTGGATTTGATGGTTTGCGTCTTTATACATTTAGGAATCTAATTTTGATTTGCTCCTTCAGGATAAGTGGTTCTGGAGAGTGCGTAACAGTCATGTCATGGACGGGTACCCTATGCCGATTGGTCACTTCTGGAGGGGATTGCATAGTCACATCAACGCTGCTTTTGAAAGGGAAGATGGAAAGTTTGCTTTCTTCAAAGGCAAGTATACTTTTATGTTAACACATTTAAAAGGCTATTTTAAAAGCACAGAATTTCCAATCAGACTGATGAGCTCTTGCAGATTTCAGACATTTCACCTTTGGCTCATGTTGTTTTTTCACAGGGGACAGATACTGGGTGTTTAGCGAGTCTATATTGGAATCTGGTTACCCTAAATCTCTGAAGGAAATGGGCACCGGGCTTCCCAAGGACCGAATAGATGCTGCTCTCTTCTACACCCCAACAGGACAGACGTTCTACTTCAGAGGAAACAAGTTAGTCACCTTTACTTTGTGTTCACGTCATATGCCAGGAAATGACCGAAGTTTGCAGTTTGGTTAGTTCAAGGGAAGTGCAGTTGCATCACTCAAACCGAGATATGTTTGAATCATCACCATATAAGGCCCCAAACACTTGCTCAGTTGTTCACTTGGAATTATACATTTATAGTCACAGACATAAATAAAATGTGTCTGTTTCAAGTTAAAAGCTTGTATTTATAGAAAGGTGATGCCTCACTCTCAGTTCCTTTTAGACTGAGAGTGTGAGTGAGAGAGAGAGAGAGAGAGAGAACTGCATCTTTATGAAAAATAGCCCCGGATCTTAAGATTCAAATGGGAGTCAAGTCTGATGTTGGTCTGTAAGACAAGGCCAAATCATATGTAAAGTCAAATTTTGATTTAAGTATGAAGTCGTTTAATGAAGTCTAAGGCAAGGCAAGATAAATGCACATTTTCTTTAGGTGAAGTATTTTCATGGTATGTTTCAACTCAAGCCTCAAGTCGTTTTGTTAGAACAAGTCATGTCTCAGGTCTTCAAGGGAAAGCCCATGTGGTGTCTTAAGGAAAACTTAGTGCCAAGTTCTTTGAAAAGAAGTCTAAGATCTTTTCCATCATGTTCAAATCTTGTCTTTAGTAAGTAGAGACAAGTTCAGGTGTCAAACCAAGGTCAAACCTTCAAGTCCAACCTTATATCGGGTCACTTTCAGTTTTCACACTTTGTCTTACCTCACATCACTCTTTTTCTATTCAACTCAGTTGTATTTGTGTAGCGCCAGTCATAATTTAAGAATATCTCTGGGCGCTTTTCGAGGCTGAAAGTACAGTATTTTCTCTTACGTGTCCTCCTTCGCACTTTCTTCAGGTATTATCGTTTTAACGAAGAGTCACAAACAGTTGATGATGGCTACCCGAAATCTATTAGCGTGTGGCAGGGAGTTCCTGACAACATCAAGGCAACCTTCATGAGCAAAGATCAAGGTAAGACTGTTGTCTATTGAATGTTCCTCAGAATACATTCTCACTTAGTATAAAATGTTCATTGATTTTATTTCTTGCATTTTTCCAGCATACACCTACTTCTACAAAGCCAACAAGTACTGGAAGTTTAACAACCAGATGATGCGAGTGGAGCCGGGATACCCCAAATCGGCGCTGCGTGACTGGATGGGCTGTCCCAATGAAGACCCCAAGACAGACGGAGGACGAGGTGGAGGCGGACATGACAAAGACAAAGAAAAGGAGAAGGATAAGGAGCGCGAGGATAAGGACAGGACCAGGGACAGAGAGAGGGAGAGAGAGAGAGAGACGGAGAAGGAGGAGGAGGATACGGAGGTGATCATCATTGAGGTGGATGAGGAGGGTGCGTCAGGTAGTGGAGGCGGAGCAGCGGCCGTGGTCTTACCGCTGTTCCTCTTAGTTTGTGTGATTGCAACGCTGGCTGCTTTGGTGTTTTTCCGTCGGTATGGCACTCCACGCCGACTTCTCTATTGCCAACGATCTTTACTGGACAAGGTGTAGACGGAGGAGGATAATAGGGACGAGGAGAGAAGAGGAAGGAAGACGGAGAGAAAGAAAGTCACAGATGAGGAAGAGCATCAAAAGGGATAAAACGAGAGAAAGAGCAGCAAGGAGAGAGCTAGACTACGCATTCTCAAAAATTGACCACTGCCAGATTCCTTCTGCTCTATCGCTTGTTTTTTCCCCCTCTCCTTTCTTGGCTTCTTTCCTTGTGGTTACTGACGCCAGCTCATTGCTGTTTGTTTTAGCCTTTTTCAAAGTCTTATTTTTAGTTTGTGTCAGTGGTCAGTGTTTGTGCCCTCGTGAATTCCCGCTTTGAGCCTGCATTTTCACAACGCCCGTTCTTGCATGTTCCTCTGTAAGCACACAGCGTGGTGTTTGATCATTCTTTATGTCCCCCATTTGTCAGCTTGTACACACTCACACAAAGTCACACAAACCGCAGAGACGTCGTCATTATGTTCCTTCACGTTCCAGCAAAGCGACGTATCAGAGCCAGTAACAACAAAAGGGAAACAAGTCCTTATTCCACATCTTTGCAAAGCATGAGATACACTCATATTAGAGTCAAGCAATAAATACAGCTGTGTCTTTTTCCTTTTTTTATATACATGTCTTTAGTGGTGATTATTATAATAAATGATGTTGTCATTATTATTATGACTATTACTATTATTATTGTTGTCCTCCGTGTAAAGAATGTGTTTTTGTACATTGTCATTAAAAGGTCCTGCTGGACAGTGACATACAGTTTTGAAAGTGGCCTTAATTTTATATGTGGGGACAGTGAAGGGGAAGGGGGTTATGTATTCTTGAAACTTGATTGTTTTTTAAAATCTTGAATCCATCTCAAATGAAAATAAATCTAAAGATCTGAAAATGACTCCTTTTTGTCATTGTACTTGTTTACAGTTTTCCAGTCATGGTGCTTTGAGACTAGTTAGCATTTACAAGCAGTTAACAACAATGGTAATGATACTAGTAATGATGATAATAATGATAATGATCTAGTCTTCTCAATGAGATTGTGTCTGTGGTCTTATTCACTTATTTTTAAGCTTTTCTTACAAAATAAAGTAATTGCAAAAGTCTTCCTGTGCTCTGATTTTCACTTAGTAAACTATTGCATCATCTGTCTGCTTTTTAAAGTGACACCATGTAGTAGGATGCAGAACCGTAACTACTTCCACATAATCCAGCTTTTATCTGGACTGTTTGCCCTTACTCTTCACACCGATCACATCGAGCCTCCATCTGGTCTTCCCTACTCTTCCTGGACCTCCAGGTTTCTTGCTCCCCGACCGCACCACTCTGCGTTACTGGGGCTCGGAAACTGGCAGGCCAGAAACTGGGTCGGAAAACACGGACTGGATCCAAAGCTTGAGTAGAAACAGGGATGAAGATGATTGTGTAAAACTGTTACTGTGCAGAGGGAAAACATATCTCAGCTATAGTCAAACAAAAACTGTGTCTGCATATTTTTATACATTCTTATGTATGAGCACCCGACCTACATTTTCATTCCTTCACTATTGCATCCAAACTGAGAAACAGAACATATGGAATTATGTAACTAAAAGTGTTAAAACATTTATGTTTGTTTTGTATTTTAAACTATCCAAAGTAGTCACACGTACCTTTAATGAGCTTTGCAAACTGATAGCATTCTCTCATCAGATTAATGAAGTAGTCACTTGGCATGGTTTTCAAATTGCAGGTGTGTCCTGTCAAGAGTTAATTTGTGCCATTTGTTACCTTCTTAATGTGCTTCAGACCATCAGTTGTCTTGTGCAGATGAAGAGTGGGTACAAATTCCTCCTATTGCCACTATAACTACTGTACAAATCCAAATTATGTCAGGAAACACTGAACAGGCACAAGTATGTAATTAAATGCAAATTAGGTGGTAGTTGCTGTAGGAACCCCCGTATCCTGACTCCCCATGTGCCAAGTTTGGTTAGTTTGGGTCAGGATCTTTGACGATACAGAGTTGAATGTACATTCAGATGGACGTATTGAAATTGACTGTGACCTTGACCTTTTCCTTGAAGGTCACAGTATATTTCAATCAGCATAGTCAACAACCCAGTGGTATGTAACATTTTCAAACTACATAGCTAGAAATTCAATTCAATTCAATTTAATCTTTATTTGTATAGCACCAATCATAATCGCCGATTATCTCGAGGCGCTTCACAATTCGAGGCCAAGACCTCATGACTATACAGAGAGTAAACCCAACAGAACCACCGAGAGCAAGCCA
>JAQQAE010006255.1:0-16844 GCA_029823295.1 Pseudamia nigra
TAAACACACCAAGATTTTTAAGCAAGGGAGATCTGTGTGTATTTTACTGAGTGTAGTTCTACTTCTTATGTGCATATGTTTATCACAGATGGATTGATTATTAGTAATTGAAGAGATCTATATTTTGAACCAATATACAGTACATTTGTTGCAAAAAGTAATGTCTTTGTAACCAAGTGTTATTTTGTGGTCAAAGTTACTTATTTTATTTTAATGTAACAGTTGTTGCGTATAACTGTTTTTCCAATGCACCATGAATGCGCCACAGTGCTGCACTCGCTAGCCCCGACAGTGCAGAGACAGAGCCTTCTGAGACTTTCTGGCTCTGAGAAACATGGTTTTGAGCAGTGAATTTGTGTTTTTAATAAGCATGATAAACATCTGGTTGTTTTAGGATCTAGGAGAGTTGAAAATTATTGTGAAGAATATCCTTCAACAGGATTCAACATCAATACCTAAGTATTGTGCTGAACATTTATGCTTGTTTGCAAGTGTATTTTTTCACATTACATGTTAAGTACATTGCTATTTATAAAAACCAGTCGGGATATGCTTTTTTTTAGATAAATGTGAATACTTAGAGCAGCGAATGAGTTGTTAGCGGTGCTAGCCCATAAGCTTGTGCACCCACATGTGCGTTTGTGAACTAATGTATGAATATGTGAGTTAAGCTAACCCGCCTGTGTATGGGGAATAGCATGTACCTGGTAATAAGTTCTATTTGTGCATTTAGCATCATGGGTTATGTGCGATTTGTTTTTAAAGAAAGTGCATGTTGAATTGGCCAGTAACTTTGCAGATACTGTATGTAATGTAATGACAAAGGATGTGATCAGCAGTTTTGTTAATTGTATTTTTTATACCAGTGTAAAGCAAGAGCAATTTATTTTGGAGTTATATATTTTTATTTTGCACATTAAGTAATTGCACATTTGTGCAGGCTGAGGTTTTTTTTTGTTAATGATAGAATCCCCTTCGAGGACTGAGCCATTCGATTCCAAGGACTGGATGTTGTGATGTTGTCAATAGCCACTTGCCTTGGAGGGTAGTAAGACAAAAGACAAATTTCCATTCTGGAGGATTTACTTTTTTTCACTTACCTGAGATCTCCAGTGGTTTTGGTTTTCTTTTTTTGAAGGGGTCAGGCCTGACAATAAACAAAGAAACACAAGTGCTCGATGTATCGAAACAAACTAAAGAGAAACTAAACTAAGTAACAGAAAATGGGTATAAAAAAGTGGAAACTAAATGCATTAAAAACTGAAATGGACAATGAAGAGTAGTGCACTTCAGGACACTTGAAGGGACATTGCTAAACTTTTGAAATCAATGTAATTGATTAATTTTGAACAAATTAAACACTGTTGTCTTTGTTTTTTGTTGTTCACATCTGTTGTGCTTCAGTTAAGAAGTCTTCTAATGACTTGTTAAAAAATTTTAATTACATATTTTCCTACTTTACTCCCTTTTATACAGAGTTACCAGCACCATTCTCCTTACGATCCTAAGCTACCTGAAAGCTAATTGTGTAGATTTAGACTTTTTTTATATTTTACTCCACAGGTCTATAGACCTTGAGAAATTTTGACTACTCAAATAGAAAGGGTGACATCTTGATGTCAGATTTTAGAATAATTCATAAAAATCATGCTGAAATCACGTTTTGCACTCCTTCATGCTCTAAGTTAGACATGAACCTTTGTCTGTGCATGTATTCAGTTCGTCGATATTATTGCCTGTGTTCTCAGAATTTACAGATATGGACAAAACAGACGAATACCACCTGAAATCACAGGGACTATATAGTCAATAGTTTTAAGACTGTGAATGTTGCCTCTGCTTTGCTTCTTTTTAATATGGACAGTACATAACAAATTTATTAGACCGCCACCCAATGTAAAGCTTATGCCATAGCTGCCCTAAATCAACATTATTTGTAATTGCCAGAATTATTTTTATGTTTTTGTTATGGTTTTGTAATGGTTGTCTATGAATTTTCAGATGTTTTATTTTACAAATTGTAAAATAGTAAATCACATTATCTTTTGATTAAGATGCCATTTCTGAACAGACAAATGGGTTTTAGAGGTTGAAAGTTCTGCTTCATTAATTTCTAACTTCTCAGAAAAGTCCAATGGGCTGACTTAATTTTGTGTTTAAAAACTTGAATTTAGTTTGAAATTCCTCACCTGTGTTCAAAATGGTGAAACATCGAGAACTCACTGAAAAGAAGAGTCCATGATAAAGCAGGAGGTGGCAGTGACTCAGGAGGTAGAGCGTCTAGTCCAATAACCAGAGGGCTAGAGGCTCAAATCTTGCTCCATCCCGGTCATCGTTATTGTGTCCTTGGGCAAGACACTTTATTGGCCTTGCCTTGTACGAATGTGAATGAATGAATATTTGGTGGTGACCAGAGCGGCTGTTGGTGCAAATTGGCAGCCCCCTTTCTGTCAGTGTGCCCCAGCACAGTTGTGGCTACAGATGTAGTTTACCATCACCAGGAGTGAATGAATAATGGTTTCAGTGTAAGCGCTTTGGGAAGGAGACTTGAAAAGCACTCTATAAATCCAATCCATTATTAATATTATTATTAATATTATTAAAGCACTTCATGATGCTGGATGGTCTTTTATACCAATAGAACACCTGGACTAATAAATTTATTAAGCACTATACATGATCACAACCTCCTCCTCCATCATGTTTATTATTGTTGTACGACAGCTGTCAAATACTTGTCACTGCTGGCTGCCGTCTAGTGGACATACTGTGTGTCTAAACATTCACTGAAAGAATGTATGTAAATTTGTAAGTAGAGACAATTCAAATGTTGAAAACATATGCTATCACTCAAAAGTTTTGGAACACCCAAATTTTTTCCAGTTTTTGATTGAAATTCAAGCAGTTCATGTCTATTGAATAACTTGAAATGGTCCAACAGTAAGTGCTGAACTGACAGAGGTTAAAAAGTCAAGATTACCCAAAACTGAAAAATAATACACATTTCACAATTACACAAAAAGGCCTTTTTAATGCAACAAGACATGGGTTAACGACTTAAAGTTGTTCTGCACCAATGGAGGCTGATCAAGCCTTGAAAGTTGGTACAACTAATTCCTACACGTGTTCCATGTTTGCTTGATTAATTACATCCCGCTCTGTCTGCATAGAAGCAGTGTTGGAACACACTGTGGTTCCATACCCTCATGAGCATTATTTAAACAGTATTGTACTGCAAAAAGCATTGTGTTGGTGAGAAAAAGTAACAAGAACAATGGAAGAAAGACACACCATAATAACACTTAAAAGTGTAAGTCTTTCCTACAGAAATTGCAAAGAAAGTGAAAGGACCTTTCTGAATAGTCCTTCCTATCTCCTTTCCTATCACCTTTTCCTTAACTCTGATGTGAGGTCAAGGAATAGTGGTTAGGAAAACCTAAAAGAATTAAGAAATGGAACTGTGGAGCAGAGAAGAACCTGACTCTTCTTTCCTTAGTCTCCATAATCATGTTCCGGACAGACATCACTGTCTGACTACCTGCAGAAGTGGAACTACAACGTTCTGATAATGAACTACAGAAAGAACATCTATGACTCCTTTGTGTTTAATGCAGGAAATAAACATAAAAAACTTGTTAATATTATGAAACCATGGAATAGAAATCAACAACAGTATATGAGCTACCAATCAGACTACTAATAGCTGTCACTATGAACCTGTATGATATTGTATGTACCGTATATAAAAATAAATCTATAAGCAGACCACAATCTGGGTACAAATCTACTATAGAACATGCTCATCATTCTAAAGTTCACACAGTGAACATTTATAATTGTAGTAATTGTAATGAAAGTGGAGTCTGACACTCCCGCACCTCCCTCTATTAACCCAGCCTGTGGTTAAAAAAGAATTAGTAGTTTTCATATGTTTATTAAAGATCAGACTGCACAAATCATCAAATCAGTGACATGAGCTGATTCACAAACACAACAGAGACAATGAGAGAATCAGGAAAAAAAAAACACATTAGTACCTGAACTGTTTACTTTATGACCTATTTTAGATAATGAAAGACAACTCACCTCTATATAAAACCATCATTAAATAAACTGTACAATACTATAACAATGAGATCTACTCACACACCTTCTAATGCCCACATTCATAGTCTGTATGATCATAAACTGTAAATGATACATAAAACTAATAAAAAACGTAAAGTGATGTGATTTGTAAATGACCATGTATTGTAAACCTCACTTTTGTAACATGACATCACTGATGTACATTTATGCTCATAGAAACCTTTGAATTCATAAATATCCTTACGTCTCTGATTTTGATGCCTTTCTCCTCCTGTTAAAATCCACGGTACAGTTTAGTTTCCTTAATGTGTCTGTGAGTGAGACATAAATAATGTTATTATTTCGTAAACGCTGCAGTACAGTGATAGTTAAAATGAGAAAACAGATTCTGCTTCAGCATTAACTTCACATCATCAACAGTAGAGTCTGGTCCATAGTTCACCTGATTAAAGTTAAAACATCAGCATCAACAGGTTGACTCAGAAGATGAATGTGTACAGGTACATCTATTATGTTGTCTTTGGTTGTTTTCGGCAACAGTCAGGTGAGTCGACGTTGTGACCACAGTGAATTGTTGGATATACGTTCTAATCATCTTTTGCAAAGGGAAGGTCCAGTGGTTCCTATGCTAAAGGAAGCTCTAAAGGAAGCATACACACTCCTTTCCTTTTCATTTGGAGAATTCAGACAGCCTTAATCAGGGCGGCGCAAATAAGACCAGGTTTATACTACACAAGGGGTGTCCAATCATTGCCACAGAGGGCCGAGACACTGCACCTTTTTACTCCAACCAGTCTCTTCAGCAGGTGATTTCACTGAATTCCTTTCCACTGATTGCTTTTCAGTGAAAACACCAGTGTTAGTGAGTGGCTGAAAAGAAAACCTGCAGTGTCTCAGCCTTTTGTGGCAATGACTGGACACCACTGCTCTACAGCATCAACTTTAACACAAGTACTTGAGAAAACTTCTTTTGACAAAATTGGTTCCATCATTTAATTACTATGCTTTGAAAAGTTAATTAAATGCGACTTAAAAAGTGACTTAGAATGAGAAGTTTATCCATGGTGATGTAGAAGGGGTCAGTCTTGTTCTTTTGATGCCAACTGTGAGGAGGTACGGCTGCCAACCTGTCAGATTGCAGAGATGCTCCAAAGTGCAGCAGGACTGGTATTGACATAAGAAAACAGAAAATTAGTCACACAATGTGCAGCACAGAGAAAACTAAATTAATTATAGGAGATATTTTCAGACAACTTTTGCTTAAACTAGATTGACTTCCATATATATCCTGGAAGAAACAGTTTTAGTTCATAGAATTATTTGTTCATGAATATCATACAAAAAGCAAGCAATGCTTTGTATTTCACACTTTTGATCAAAATCAACAATAAATGTACCAAATTTAAAAATGTATTCATCAAGTCATTGTTTGCCCTGGATGTAGCTTTATTTAACCTGTAATATGACAAACAAGAACAACAAATACAACTCACTTGCCTCAAAAAGATCACTTCCTTGATGGCCTTCCTGTAAGTGCACCAAGCAGCACAAGTCTTGTGTTGATGTGAGCCCCTTTTATGACATTTGGCCTGAAGATCATATTCCGTGGCTGAAGCAGCTTTGGGCTGTATCGTCATCAAACAGGAGAGTCAAGTCTTTCTCCACCTTTAAGAAAGAATATTACAGTATTTAATTGCACAAAATACTGTTCCTACCACCAGTTTAGAATTGTTTCAGTAAGTTTGACTTAATTGCACTTAGCCTGTAGAAGTACATGCTGAGCAGTACCGCTTGTCCATGTGACTCCAACTGAGGAAGTGACATGGTTGGGCATGTCTAGGAGGGAGGGGCTTCATATGATTTTGAAATTACCTCTATACAGAATTAAAGTTGTTAAATTAACCCTCTACAGAGTTACAGTACTTAAGAGTGCCTCTTTTAAGAGTTAAAGCAACACTGATGTGATACGTTTTGCCAAGTAACTCCAATATAGAGTACATTTAAATCAAAAAGTGTAAAAATCCCACTGTCAGGGTTAAAATTAATTCAGATATTTACTTAATCAAAGTTAAGACTGCAATTTTTTCTGTGCAACAACAGCCAGAGCAGCACATTTAAATTAATTAATTAAAAAATACTGAATGTGGTATTTGTTGAGGTGAATATCTGTCTGTCCCTGAAATTTACTTTAAACTTGTGCAGCAAGTCTGAGACCTTTGGACGAATGTAAACTGTGGCTGCTCCTGTACATGCTCCTCTTTATTTGATCCTCCTTGTTGCTGTGTTTGTGTGTGTGTTGTTCGCTGCGTACAGCCTGTCCTCTCTGCTCACAGGTATAGTATAACTGGCTCCCAACTATTCCGCTGCGCTCAGGTCTCTCCATGCTATGACTAGGACGTATGCATCTCTCACTCTGCCCAGCGCTCAGTGATAATGTTCTGAGTGTATCAGATAGAGGCCCAGCCAGCTGTCCACAGTCATTCTCCCTGACACACACACACCAGCAGTCAACGCGTAACAGATTTCACTCTGGCCTCCAGTCTGTGGTGAGATTAAGTGGTTATGTGCTGGCGTGTGGACCACAAAGCAGGGCGGAGTTAAGGGGGATCTGTGTGTGTCTTTGTGGTTTGTATAATGGTAGCATGGGAGGAGGAACCAGAAAAAAGACACACCAACAAGTTAGGAGCAGGATGTCACAGCCTGTGAGACACTTAGCTCCCTTCCTGTACAGCCCCTTCTGAGTATCTGAATCTCTTAAGCAATATGCAGATCACTTTACTGTGTGTTGCATTTTTGGGGTGTGTGTTTTACTGTGGGAGGGCACTTTTTGGGCTCTGAGCAAAGACTGTCATAGCATGTGAGCGTTATGGGGATTGCCTTACATCATTGGCTGATTAGGTGCGAGCTGTCACAGGGGTGTCGTGTGCACCTTCCTGCTCACGTTGCAGGGGCAGCCCTATGGGGGGTGCCCTTCCAGCCCCCACCCCGTACCCCCCCATCGTCCAAACAAGAACACCACATCCAAACACACACCTAATGGCTGGCTGGTACGGACAGTGCTGCTAAGGGCAACAAGTTGTGTATGTGTGTGTGTGTGTGTGTGTGTGTGTATGTGTTATTAGGTGTCTGCAGTTCTAATAAAGGAAAGCACTGCGTCCTTCACTGCCTCATCAGATGGCTTTGCTCTGCTTTGTCCGCCTGTCTGATTTCTGTCTGTGTGTCTGTCAGTCCTGCAGAGGAGCTGGATGGCTCGCAGCCTCTGGATCATCTGGAGAAGACTGTTCAGGATGGACATCACCTATCATTTCTGACTCTGCTCAAGCGTTTTGAGAATGAGTTTATAAGGTCAGATGGTGCTTGTGTGCTTATGTGACCCGGTGTAAAGCATATGTAAGTGAGAGTGAGTGTGTGTGTATGGTTTTGCCCATGCCACTGGAAATGCTGGGGTGTCCAGCAAGGTTATTTTTGGATCAGTGACAGCATGTCAATGGCTGCAGATGCGTCGCAAAGGAAGGCTCTGAGATACCAACAGACCCTGGTAGGTCTTTCCCAATCTTGCTTTACCTGTCCTCTGTCCAACTGTCTCTCAAAATGTCTTTCCGTCCCCCCTCACTCATGCTCCCACCACTGTTTCTCCACTATCAGTCCCACCTGCAGCTCCTCTCTAACCATCCCTTCTGTGCTCCTTCTCTTTCCCTGGCTTTCTCACCTCTAACCTTTATTACCATTTTCTTCCACCACTCAGTCCTGGTGCTTTTATTTTTATTCACTGCATCTTCCATGTCATCCACCAGCTCTTTGCTTCTATTATATCTCTCAAAGACCTCCTTATGCCATCATGCTGAATCAATATTTTGAAACGTTCAATCTCTTTCTCTGCTTTATTTTCTTCCTGGCCATTTCTGCAGCTTAATGTCAAGCTTATTTGGACAGTCCTCAAACACATTAACATTCATTGCTGGCTTCATACCGCCTACATTCTGATATGCTGAGTGAAGCCGATAAATGGAAAGTCATCCTTACAATAAACATTTCTTTTCTTATTTATTTGATTTCAAAAGCTGATCTTGACCTTCGCTTCTGTCTTCTTGCCTGTTTTTGTTACCTTGTGCAGCTCAGCTTCTGCCATAAAACACTATGAATGCATCAACAGGGAATCAAAATTTAATCTCTCTTCTATCTATGCTGCTGCAGGCTGCAGCCTTGTAAAGTCATTTCAGTTTTCATGTGGTGAAGGATATAAATACCTATATACGGGAAACTTGATCAGACAGGTTAGACATATGTGTTGAGATGATGTCATGTCACTATATCTCAGGGTTCATCTCTTTAAATCCTCATCTGGAATCATCATCGTTTCTCCCTGGAGCATCTTGAAGGGAATGTTGTCTTTCATCGCCATTGGTTCTTTATTAGTCAATAGCAGCCTGCAACAAACATCTAAAGATTTTTATCAGGCATCTCATTAAAAACATGTCTTTGAGGAATTTGAAGGTCATATTCTGCAAATTTGAATGCGATTTCAATGAGAATGAGCAATGGAGACTTAAGCAGCTGGGGTTTGTACATGTGTCAGAGCAGCCTGAGCAACTGACAAAGTGAGGATGAGTAGTGACAGAGTGTCAGTACCGCTCGTCCTAGTCATTCTTCTCCTCTTCCTCTTTTCCTTGGAGAAGGTGGACCGTTGCCCAAAGCGAAGCCCAAACCTCAGACCCTTAGGAGGCCTCTCAGCGTGTACGGGTCAGATATAAATAAGAAATTGTAATTAATCACACTATTTACTGGCTTAATGCGTCTCAGTAAAGTCACACATCTCAGGTGTGAAAGCTGCAATGATGTGTGTGTGTGTGTGTGTGTGTGAGAGAGACAGGAAATTAGAGCCTTGAAGGATTTGAGGAGTTTATGTGTAGAGTTGTTAATAGATCATCCAGATATAATTTACTGATTGATCAGGAGCAGGATATGGTGGGGTGTATTTTCAGGTTGTCGGATGACATCTCTAAATCTTGACAGAGGGTCACTGGTGCCTGTGAGGTATCAGACTACCTTGCCTGTTTTGTGCTGATTTGCTCAATTGAATAGGGCTAAATTTGTTCCATTTGAATACATAGTTTTTACATAGAATTTGATAGGATCTTCTCTAGCCCTAAAACAGTCAGTTAAAGGTGCAGTGAGTCTTATTTAATGGCAACAGGTAAAGTTGCAGATTGCAAAAGCCCAATACCCCTACCCTTACTTTACCCATCCAAGTGTATTTAGAAAAGCTGAGTGTGGCTGCAAAATGTGAAGGCCCACATCTGAGTCAGTGTTTTTGTTGCTGTGCATTTCAAGCCACTGCAGAAACTTCCCTCCCTCTGTAGATGTAAGTGAATGATCCTGACGTAGCTCTTCTGATTCTGATTCTCAGCTAACTGTACACAAATGAGAATCTAATGATGCATATTCATTTCTGTTTTGCAAATAGGTCCTTCTAAATCATACATACTACATCTTTAAATGCAGAACAGCAATGAGATTGAATTATTTGATTAGTGCTTTGGCAATTGATTCTGATTCTAGCTTCTTACTGTAATCTTAATATTTTCTTGTTGGCTGTGGTTGAATACCTGGAGCAAGTACCAAACATCATCTTGAGTTGACGTCATCACTTTTCTGAAGCTCTGGATGCCAAAAAAATGGTCGATTAACTAAGAAAATAAATTTTGCATTAATGAACAGTGGCAATAATCATTTGAAGCCTGTGATAAATATAATATGGCTTGAGGTTCATCTTATTCTTAATCCAATGTATAAGTACATAATTAACTGGTATGTTAAGTGTGGACATGCTGAATAAATGAAACACAGTTATATTAGATATTATAGTATTTTTTATATTATTCTAAAGGCAGATTACAGGTTATATAGACAGTTGAAAAAATTAAACGAAACATCAAACAGATCTCTGTTTGAAAGCTGGACCTGCTAGTTACCAAATCCCTGCTCCCTGAGTCAGTAAACATGTGTTGATTACTTCCAAGTCACACAGCTGTTCTTGACCTTTGGCCTTTACACAGAGGAAGCACCCTCTGTGGACTCGTGTCACTGTGATGGACACACTTGAGCCGGCTGTGGAGGGAGCGCAACTGTTTGTGTGCATGCACAAATACTGTATGTTTGTACTGACTTTGATGCAGCTGGTTGCATGTTCCAATTCATTTGATGGCTGTGCTTTAAAACCGAGGTTGTGTGAGGAGACGATTTTCAATCTGCAAGAATGTCAACAGCAGTGAAACAGATCTCATAAGTCTCAAATGTTACAGGCTACTAAAAGGGATAATGTTCACCTGCCAAATGTCTCGTAGACAGGAATGATTGCGATGTAGACGATTAAGCCATTAGATTTCATCTGATATCACAGTCACTTGATGTGTCTTTCCGATTACAGAGGTGGCTAGAATGTAATAATTAAACTATTAGGCTTTACACCAAATGCTACAAGGCGAATCTTGTGTTAATGTGGCAAAATAGTGTCAATAACTTGTCATTGTTTTTTGAGCAAAGGTTAAAGCTCTCCATCTGTCTGTGCACCAGGCCTCCTGGGAGGGACGGCCGAAAGAGAGACAAACAGCTTGAGAGTGAGAGGGAGAGGTGTGGAGAAGTGTGTCAGTGAACATTGGGTCACACTGCTGCTAAATTTATCCACGAGTTAGGTTTCGCCTCAGGGGTGGGGGTTGGATGGACAGGGACAAGGGGTGGTGAGAGGGAAAGTTTTAGGGGGAAGAGTGGGAGAGAAAGGTGAAGGGCTGATCACAAGACTTCAGTAGTGGGTGAGACACAAGGGAGTGAAAGGACAAGAAAGTCTGTTTGTGGAGTCAGAGGACAGAAAGTGTGGATCAGTGTTCTATCCTCACACAAAACAAATATTACACAGAAAACAGACAAAATGTTTTTATCACCATCGTTCATTTCTGCGGTTCAAAATGACCTGTGAATGTGGTTTTTAGTATTTAGAGGGTGACTCAGAATGAATTTTTAAAGAGTAACATGTGAGCAAGGAAATTTTAACACTGAAACACATTATCCATATCTGTAATTAATTACTTTTCGACTATTGAGCTGTGCATCTAAGTCTAACTAATGAATCAATAAGAGTTGAATTGAACATAAAATTGAAACTAAAAAAGTGCAGGTGAGACTGATTTTTGTCTTTTTGAGATATTATTTTTCCTCAAACATGGTGTTTCCCCTTCAGAAGTCTAATAATAACCACTGTCCACTACTGGATTAGTGTCAGCAACTTCTGCTGATATGAAACTGTACATGATTATGATGATGTGATTATCTCAGAACCTATGTAAATAATAATAATAAACAGTTGTGCAACATTATATTTTTGATGTCAGAACAGCCAGTGGTTCTAATGAACCACTACTGTATATTCATGAAATGAAATACTGACCCCCCCCCCCTCCAGTCCATAGAAATCCAGATTAAATGGGTGCATTAATACTGGCCTCTTAACTTATATTACTTACATATTTTATTGCTTTCATTTTGATTATTGTGGAGCCAATGCAATAATATTGAAAAAACTATGAAAGGTGAAGTGACTGAGTGCAAATAATTTTGTATGCATTTGTAGTGTATTTGGTTTAGTTTTAAAGTGATGTAGCATTATTAAAACTGCATTGAGTTTGAGTTCTGGGACTCATCATCTTAAAGCTGTCGGAGCTAAAATCTCCTTTAAAAAGATAGAATTTGAAAACACACTTTTTGTGCAGCTCTTGTCTCTTGTGTCTCGTGTAGACCAATCTGACATTTTTGTGTGTTATGTAAATGTGAAAACTAACTAACTATTAACTTGTAAGAAAAACATTCCAGTCCGAGGGACAGAGTATTTTGAAACATGCCATTTGCACGATGTTTGTTAATTTAAAAGACAATTGTACAGTCAAGAGAGTCACAGTTTGTCACAAAAATGGTAAAATACCAGTTAGCTTTGTGTAAAAAAAATCAGTGGGTTACTTGTCTGTCTCACATGGTACACATCAAAAAACTAAAATGGCCGCTACATCTGCAAATTTAACCTAATCTAACCTTTAACCTAAAAGAGGTGAAAGAGAGAAATAATGCCATCTCTGCTCATGCTGAGTTGTAGAGTCTCTTCAGCAGCTGTGAACACATTATGGAGAGATGAAGTTGTGATGCCGTTCCATACATGATGTCCTGTTTGTAGTCTTTACAGTTATGTACTTTTATAGCCTTTTATCTCAACAGTTTTACAACAAGCTAGTTTTTTCTTGACTTGTAAAGTTGTTTTTTAAATCGGCAAATAGCATATGTGTAAATGGTGGCATAATTCAGCTGGAATCAGAAAATTATCTGTTGACACCATATACTGTGAGGAATATTTGTTTCTGAAGGGAGGGGCCATGGATCAAGACTGTCTATTTGAGTTTTGCAGTAGAGAGGTGGAGAAATCTGATTGGTCATTAGTGATTAGTCAGCTGTCAGTTATGACTTTATCCCCCTAATGATCTGAAAACTGCAGCGAGTGGCCAAACCACAGATCTACACTGTCACAGTCTAAACTTTGTACAGAGACAAGCCTGTAGAATTCTATTTCCTTAATCCCCCTGAATTACAATATGCTGAAAGGTAATTATGTGGCCTATCCGTTTTCATCACACTGTAGCTTCTTACTAAAAAGACACATTCAGAATCAAATGCTGACAAGGATCACAATTTGGACTAGTACCGTAGTTTATGAGTCTTGAACCTGTCACCAGTGTGGGTAGAGTACACAGAAGCAGTACTCAAGTAAATATATTGTTACTTGAAATTATAATGACTAAGGTAGAAGTAGAAATGCATAGAAACATAAGTACTTTACAAGTGTAAAAAAAGTATCTCTTTAAAAATTACTCAAGTAGCGAATAACTTCATAACATTGAATTTATTACAGCAAAAACATTTTTGTTTCCTTGATTATTTTGATCAATTTTGTTTATTTTGTTGCATATTTTGTTAATTTTGATATTTTTTGTTATTTTGTTCTTTTTTTGCTACTGTTGTGTAAATTCTTCACTTTTACTCATTTTGTTGCTTATTTTGGTCATTTGTGTCTAAATATTTGAATATTTTGGTTATTTTTGCTCACTTCGTTGCTTATTTTGTTGATTTTTTTTTTACTCAATGCTTAATTCTACCATTCATTTTTGTTAATTTACTGATTACTTTCTTTGTTTTTGCTTATTTTGTACATTTGTGCTTGTTATGTTTTATGGGCAACGCAGTGGTGCAGTGAACGCCAGTGCCTCGCAGCGTGCTGGCTGGCGGGGCCTTTCTGTGTAGAGTTTACATGTTCCCCCCATGGCTGCAGGTACCCCAGATTCTTCCCACAACCAAAAACATGCACCAGAGGTTAGTTTAATTAGTCACTCTAAATTGCCCATTGGTATGAATATGAGTGTGAATGGTTGTTTGCCTCTATATGTCAGCCCTGTGATGAACTGCCGACTCATCCAAGATGAATCCCTCCTTCGTCCTCAGTCAGCTGGGATAGGCTCCAGTGCCCTCCCTGACCCTTGCGAGGATTAAGGAGAAAATGAATATTTTGTTTAGTTTTGTTGATTTTCTTTGTTGTTTTTGTTAAAGTTATGCTCATTTTGTAATGCTAAGTTTTTGTTCCCTTTTTTGCTTATTTCATTCATTTTGGTGATCTTTTTTGTAAAGGTTGGATTATGTTGTTGCTTATTTTATTCCTTTAAATTTTCTTAATGAATTTGTTCATTTTTTAAATGTAATAATTTTTTTGTTTTTACTCCCACTCCCTGAGCTGTGGCCAAATGTAACTGAGTAAGAGAATAAAGTATTCTGCAAAATAACTACTCACAGAAGTGCTGTACATTTTTGAAAAATCTACCCAAGCACACATAAAGGATTAAATGTACTTAACTGCTACTAAACTCTTCCTGCAACTACATCATCTCAAGCTTCCTTTAAACCTGCAATTCACCTCTGGTCCTCGTTCATTTCCTGTCATGGCTCTACTATTGAACGGGCTAATAGAGACATTCATTATTTATGATTTAATTTCAAAAACAGTCAATACTAATAAGTGTTTCAAACCTAGGGAAATGTAAATGAAGGATGGTATTGTTCCGTAAGCTCCTACTGTCTCCATCACAGTAGGAGGTTGGAGGTTGTATCTTAAGGAATAAGGTATGCCTTAAGCAGGCCACCAATCTGTTGAAGCCAGTCACACATATTCAGTTTCATTTGTCCTTGCAGTATTGACACATTTATGACAGCACCCTGCAATAATCAGGGGCATTAAATCAGAGATATTCAGTTCCACTGGAGCTAAAGTTTAATTAAAAGGAGAAAAGCCCTCGGTGCCCCATGCTGACCGAACCCTGCTCTTTTTGTGTCAGGTGTCTGATGAATGCAGGTAGCTACGCGGTGAGATAGAAAACCAGCAGATCTCCCTGAGGACTGAGGAAAAAAAACACGTGAGAACTACTGGGTTACGACAGAACAGCCACTGACCCAATTTAGGCCCTGTGTGTTTTAGAACAGCGAAATAGACTAAAAAATAGAACCATCAACCGCCAGATATATATGCGTCAGGACAAGACTGTATGAGAATAGCTCTACATTTCCAGGGATCCCTTCAAAGGCTGTTGTGAGGTACTGTATTTTGGTCCTGAACTGCTGTGAGTTTAAATTGTCTTCCAGAGTAAAACTGGATTGTTCACTGCTGAAATCAAAATAGATCTGCTTTCCCCCAATGTATCACCTAAAATAGGTCTTGGAGTCTCTTTCTTATTGATTTGCCTATTTATTTATTTATTTTTTCTCATTTATGTTCATTTTTGGGCGACACACAGTGCAGTGGGTAGCACTCAGGCCTCACAGGTAGAAGGTCCTGGGTTCGATCCCAACACCGGGTGGTGGGGCCCTTCTGTGTGGAGTTTGCATGTTCTCGCCGTGTCTGCATGGGTTCTCTCTGGGTACTCCAGCTTCCCCCCACAGCCAAAAACATGTACTAGGGGGTTAGGTGAATTGGTCACTCTAAATTGTCCATAGGCATGAATGTGAGTGTGAATGGTTGTCTGTCTCTATGTGTCAGCCCTGTGATGAACTGGCAACTCATCCAGGGTGTACCCTGCCTTCGCCCAAGTCAGCTGGGATAGGCTCCAGCATCCCCACCCCCGACCCTTGCAAGGATTAAGAGGTAGAAAATGGATGGATTTTGATTTTGTTTGTTCCTTGGTTTTGTTTAATTAATTTGTTAATTTTCGTCAATTTTTTTGGTTATTTTGTTGAGTTTTGTTAACCGTCTTTGTTCACTTTCTTGATTGTTTTGATAATTTTTGTTCATTTTGTTAATTATTTTGTTCCTTTTTGTCCATTTATGAGTGATCAGAATCATTTTATTGATGATGTAGCTCACTTAATTGATTGCTATGTTCATTTTTATCAATTTCAGCTAGTATTTTGGTCATTTCACTGGTCATTTTGTTGACTTAATTCCATTGGTTTTTTTTTCATCTTTGTTAATATTGATTTATTTTGTATTTTATTTTGTTCATTTTATTGTTTTTTTTGACTTGCTCATTTTTTTATGTTAATTTTCCCAGTTTATTTTTTATTGTTTAGCCCATTTAATTTTGTTCATTTTTGTCCATTTATAAGTGATCCTAATCATTTTATTGATTATGTTGTTTATTGATTACTTTGTTAATTTCTGCAAATTTTGATTTTTTTTTTATCACTTGTTGATTTTGTTGAAGGTTTTGTAAATTCTTGTTAAATTGTTTTTAATTTAGTTTATTTTTTCTTGATTCAGTTTAATTTTTGTTCAATTTCTCCGTTATTTTGTTGATCATACTTTACCCATTTTGTTGACTATTTTGTCCATTTTGTTATTTGTTTTGTTCAGTTTTGTTCATTTATGAATGATCTTAACCATTTTATTGATTATATTGTTGTCTATATTTATTACTTGTTTTATTTTTGCCAATTTTGCTCATTATTTTTATCATTTTATTATTATTATTTTGTCCACTTTGCTTAGTTTCTTTTTCTTTGTTAATTTATGTTCATTTTCTTCATTAATAAGTGCTTGATGTCTACTAGCTCATTCATTTTGTTCATTTTGTTGATTATTTTGTTAATTTTTGTTGTGTTTGTTTTTTTTTTCTTGTTGTTTCTCTCAGTAATTTTGTTGATTGCATTTTACCTATTTTGCTGACTATTTGGTTCATTTTGTTCATTTTGTTTATTATTTTGTTAATATTCTTCCCTTTATGAATGTCATTTTATCGTTTTTTTATTACTTTGTTTTGATCATTTGTGTTCATTTTGTCCATTTTGTTGACCGTTTCTTGACTATTTTGTTCATTTTGATTTTGCTCATTTTTATTCTTCTCTTGATTTGCTAATTTTGTTGTTTTTGTTGTTCTTTTTCCAATTTTGATCATTGTTTTGGTACTTTGGTTTATTTTGTTCATTTTATGTTTGTTTTGTTTTGGTGCTGTGAAAGTTAAATCTCCTTTCTAACAGCTTCTGTTTTATATTTATAGTAAAAGACCCAAAATGATATATGATTTTTTTAGTAAATAACACCATCCAGGGTTACATCGTTTAATTATTTCAGAAAACAAAAAAGGGAGACCATAATACGATATGATACAGTGGGGACAATAATTATTGGGAAATGTAAAAATGTGCAAGTTCACCCATTTAAAAAGATAAGAGAGGTTTGT
>JAQQAE010006256.1:0-16844 GCA_029823295.1 Pseudamia nigra
GCCCACCCTCCTATTTTTGTGTCCCGCTCCCCCTTTTTCAAGCTTTTTCCCCACCTTTTCGCTGTATTTTCTTTATCGTTTTTTGGTCCCATTTTTTGGTCCGTTTTGTGTCTCCCCTTTAAACCCTGTCTATACATCGTCCACGTGGTGAATGTGAGAGCTGATTACATTCATGTCCACGAAACAAGACGCTGCGCCACACGCTCAAGATCTGCTTATTGTAACATTTCTGCCGTATTTTATTCAGTTTTGATTGTTTAGTTGATTCATTTTCTTGACGTTTTGTTCAATTTTGCGTCATATATTGTTCGTTTATGCCATAATTTTGTCCCTGTACTGCTTACTATCTTCATTTTGTTAATTTACTTGATTACTTTTTGCTAATTTTTCTTCATTCATGTTATTGTTTGTGTTCATTTTCACTCATTTTTTTGCTTTGTTTGCTCATTATGTTAATCTGCTTGTATATTTTGTGTGTTTTGTTTTCATTTTGTTGCTATTTGGTCCATTTCGGTTTATTTCATTGACTCTTCTGACAAGTTTTGCTACTTTTGTTGCTTGTTCTGTTCCCTTTTTGTTTATTTTTATCCCTTATATTGTTGAGCTTTGTTAATTTACTTGATTGGTTTATACATTTTTTGTTCTTTTTTTTTGCTAATTTGATTCCTTTTTGCCAATTTTGTTGATTTTTCTGAATTGATGTTATTATTTGTGTTCATTATTGCTCATTTTGTCCCTTAGTTTGCTTATTATGTTAATTTAGTTGATATTTTGTTCATTTACTGCTAATTTTATTTGTTTATTTTGTGTCTTTTATATTCATTGTGTTGCTATTTGGTTCAGTCTTGTTCATTTCTTCATTTTTCTGTCTGTTGTTAATATTGTTCAGTTTTATTAACTAATTCCATTATTAATTCATTCATTTCTTTTGAGTTTATTTTGTTTAATTATTTGATTTTGGGTTCTTTTTTGTCATTTATTCTATTGGTGTTTTTATTCATTTTGTTGCCTTTTGGGTTATTTTGTTCATTAGTGCTTGTTTTGTTTGATTTTTGTTAATTTATTTGATTATTTATGTTTATTTTTGCTCGTTGTTTGGTTTGCTCATTGTACTCAATTATTTTGACCATTTTTGTTAATGTACATTTTCGTTTATTTTGTTTGATTTTTCTTAATTTGTTTGATTATTTATGTTAATTTTTACTCATTTTCATCTTAGCTTGTAATTTACTTGATTATTTTGGATTATTTTTTTCCATTTTGTTCTTTTTTATTCATTATTGCTACCTCCACTGATATTTCTTGATTTTATTTGTTTATTTTGTGCATTTTATATTAATTTTGTTGCTCTCTGGTTCATTTTTGTTCATTTACTGAACTGTTATTTCACTTTTAACTCGGCTTCTACCATATTTTGTTAATTTTCCTGATTATTTTGATGAATTTTGCTCATTGTTTTTTGTCATTTTTTTTTTCCTTTTTTCCACTTTTTGCTGTATTTTCATCACTTTTTGGTGCCAGGAGTCATTTTGTGTTTTTTCCCCTTTAAACCCTGTCCATACATCATCCAAACGGTGAATGTGAGAGCTGATTACATTCATGTCTTTACCCGCTACCATGTGTTGTGTGGCCCCTTCCAGCCACTTTACTCTGCTTTCTTATTGATTTTTGAATGATATTCCCCTTTACCTGCCATTTTTCTCTCTCTTTTTGGATATGAATTAACATCTGCAGTTTTTTTTCCATGATCCCCTTTGCTGCAGTTTTTGTTTTGACTTTCCCATGTGGTTTGATGTCCATTTTTCATCCCGTTTTTCCTGCGCTTACTATACTTCCATCATATGAAACTGGTTTGACCACAGCTTTAACAACCACTGTCTAATGTTCCAGTTGATCGTGGTGTCCCATTTTGTTTGTCAAAGCATCAATGGGTAAAACATTTTATTATTTATGACTCTTTTTTTTTTCTATTTTCTTCCTTTGCAGCAAGGTCCTGCAACCAAAACAGGGGTAAGTTAGAGCAGTAGATAAACACATAATGAGGATTTACTCAACATTCTTGCACAAGTTTCTGTTTTTTATTTGATATGGTATAATTCTTCCATCTTTTTCTCAGGGGACTCTGGAAGATCAGATCATTGAGGCGAACCCTGCCATGGAGGCGTTCGGTAACGCTAAAACGCTACGGAATGACAATTCATCCCGTTTTGTAAGTATCTGGTGCGTTTTAGAGCCTGTGCATTTACACTACCAGTCAAAACACTGGACACGCCTCCCCTCTCAGTGGTTTTTCTTTATTTATTTATTTATTATCATTTTCAACATTGTACATTAATACTGAAGACATCCGAACTGTGAAAGAACATGTATGGAATTAAAAAATGTATGGAACAAAAAGCAAAACCTAGAACATGTTTTATATTTTTCATTGTCTAAAGGAGCCACATTTAACTCATGACATTCTCTCATCAGATTCAGTTCACAGGTGTCATATGACAAGAGTCAATTTGTGCCATTTCTCATCCCTAAAGACTTAGACCAGTACAGTGGTGCCCCGGCTAACGAATTCAATCCGTTCCGGAGTCACATTCAATGGGCAACTCCCAAAGTTTACATAAAGTACGTATTACACACCCGTACGTGCACATTTATTGATTTATAAAGACACTTACCAGAGGAGGATGACACGGAGACAGCGTTTTTCTTAGGTCCCATGATGAAAAACACAAAATGAAGCAGTGTTTTAGATGAAAAAGGCAAATATACAGCGCGGAGTTCACGTTGACGTTTAACTCGGCCGATACACCCAGAAGTGAGATTTCACGTCCAGGTGTATCTCATTCATAACGCAAAGTTTTTTTCATTAGCCGGGACACAATTTTGGCTAATTTTTTCTTCGTTACCCGAAAATTTCATTGCTAGAAGCGTTCATTACTTGGGGTTCCACTGTATTTAGGATGTCTGACTGTCCTGATTGTCTTTTGCTTGTCTAGCTTATTTTAGCTGTAAGTGCCATACACAGTTTTATTCAGAGGAACTTGAAGGTTCAGGATATTTTATTTAAAGTTCCATATTGACAACCGTTTTGCCTATGAATTGATAAATGTGCCCAATTTTTTTTGAGAATGCCTGAAAAAAAGGTTGTGCTTAGATGGTTTACATCTCCAAAAAATTTATTTTTCTACACCTAACCTTTCCTCAGCAAGGTAATGTGCAGTGGAAGGGTAGGTACAGAGTCAGTTGCCCTATTAGTGCCACTTCAACTGTTATTCAATGCTATATAATGGCAAGAAATACTTGAAAGACAGTCTATGATTAATTTAAGACATGAAGGTCAATCTGAAAAACCTCAAGAATTTTGAATGTGTCTCCAAGCGCAGTCACTAAAACCATCAAACTCTATCTGAGGTGCTGTGGATCATCAGTTTCTCAGGCTGGTCATTCTAATGAGCCCTGCAGCAGAGGTAGCTCTTGGTCTTCCTTTCCTGGGACAGTCCTCATTAGAGCCAGTTTCATCACGGTGTTTCATGGTTTTGGCGACTGCACTTGGGGAGACATTCAAACTTCTTGAGGTTTTTCACGTGACTGAATCCTCTGCCTCCCAGTCAGAAGCACATCTGCACTGTGACAGCCAGGTGTCCTTACATGTGCAGAAAGGTCCATGTTTGGAGAATTTAAACAATGTGACTATTATTATTTTGTTTTGTTGATCATATTTGTCTCTATTTTAAACTTATGCTCATTTTGGTTTTTTTCATTAATTTTTTATAAATAACTTGTTATTTTTTCAGTCATTTTGTTAATTTTTTGCTCATTTTGAAGATAAATGTTGTAATTTTTGCATGTTGATAATTTTGACTTTTCTTCCTCTTCTTATTTTGTTGATTTTTTCCTGATTTTTTTTTTTTTTGGCTAATTTCTGTTCACCTTTTAAGCATTTCGTCTTTGTTCATTTTTATTAATTTCTATTCATTTTCTTTGCTCACGTTGATATTTTTCTTCATTGTTTTGTTGACTTTTACTAATTATTTTTGCCAACGTGGTAATTTTTGTATTGACGCTCACAACATTAATGTTAAACCAACACAGTACCCTCACTGGCTGTTCTGCTGATAAAATGGCTGTGGCTCAGTAGGTCCAGAAGCCAAAGGGTTAGCGGTTCAAATCCTGGCTTCTCGTCCACAGGCTGAAGTGTCCTTGAGCAAGACACTGAACCCCACATTGCTCCCAGTGAGCATAACTGGTGTATGAATGTGTGTGTGGATGGAAAACAGTGCAAAGCACTTTGAGTGCTGTAGGGTAGAAAGGTGCAAGACCATTTACCAAAACTGTTTCTGGATTTCTGAAATTAATATTGTGTTTATATTCCCACAGGGCAAGTTTATTAGGATCCACTTTGGACCAACAGGCAAACTGGCCTCAGCTGATATTGACATATGTGAGTTCATCAGACTTTGTTTTTCATCACCGACATGCACACTTTCTGAATCTGACAGGTGTCCTGTAAACAGCAAATTGATTGGATATTTTTGAAAAAGCATTATTCATTTACACATATGATGTTTGTCAATTTAAAGGACAGTTTTATAATGAAGAAAGTGCTAAAAAAAACTAGTAAAAGAGCTCAGTGGACTTCAGTTCCATCTCATGTGATACAATGGCTGGTGCTGAGGGTCGTTGAGGGTAAAGTAGGTTAAAAGGTGAAAATCATTACGTCAGTTCATGCTGAGCTGCAGAGACTGAACACATTGTTAGGATGAGTTACAATGTTGTGACATTTGTAGTCTTTATAATTAAGCGTTTCCACAGGCTTGTATCTCAGCTGTTTTAGATCAAACTGCTACTGTCTTGACCGGTTGTGTTTTTGGATCAGTGGAGTCAGTCAGTATGGTGGTTTCCAGAGACTCTGTAGAAGTCCATGTGTGATGTCAAGGAGGGTTTGTTCATCTTTCATTTAGTCTATGGTTTAAAGGACACATATTGTACATTTTCTGGCATAATATTTAAAGTTTCTGGGCCCTAAGGGTGATATAAATGTGTTTTTTAGCTTCAAAATCCCCCTCAGTGCTGTTTTCTTTGCTGATTTCTTTATCTCTGAACCTTGGTTGAAAAAAATCCCATTTTGGTCCCTCCCTGCCCCTCGTTCTGATTGGTTATTTTTGATGAGTGACAGCACAATTGGACCAATCAGAGTGCACGGGGTGTGGATTATGGAACTGAGACAAGACACCGGTAGGGACGGGTGTGAAGTGAACCGTGCCGAGAGTTGAGCTGAGTCCAAGTGGGCGGGGCCAGGCCTCAGGCTGAGGTGATTGACGGGAAATGTGACATTTCATCTGAGGGCGAAGGCAAACAGCAGGTTTTCTGGCACAGTCAGCTGACTGGATTAGAAAAGCCTTATTTGTTCCTGATCTGACTGTTTGATACGACCTTATTTTAGAGCCAAGGAACATTTTTTGTCATGTTAAAAAGCACAGAAACTTGATTTTTCATGATATGTCTCTGTTAAATGAAGCGAGTGACTGTGGATCACATGACTTTTCTGTGGCTCCACCCCTTTTCTGTTGTTGACATAAGTATCATTATATAGACACAGGGTCCAACCTGGGAAAAACGCACTAATTCATTCTAAAGGAAAGCTGAAAAAAGAAATGTACAAATGGTGACAGAAAACAGCCAGGATTCTTGTCACTGTAAGTTTTTGGAATCAGAAGGGGCAGGAGTTAGGCTCCGTGTCATCGCTGGCACAGACGAACTTCAAAGCGTTATAACAGTCTAGATATCAACAAGGCTTCAGATCTGTATAAATATGCAAAACTTGACTTCTTCAGGACAGGGGTGGAAAGAAGGAAAACGAGTTCACGTCTGTCACCAGTGAAAACTTTGAATAAACCTCTTCACCATCCAAGTATAAACAGCTGCATATAAATGGGAATATTGATTTCCTTGGCCTTGTCAACAGAATATTAGGAATTTTGAATGGAAGTATTAGTGCACATGGACATGTAGCCATTGTGTTTCATCACTATTTATGTTTTGTCATTTTTCATCATCACCCGTTTCTCTGACGCTCAGATCTTCTGGAAAAATCCAGAGTGATATTCCAGCAGCCCGGTGAGCGGAGCTACCACATCTACTACCAGATCATGTCGCAGAAGAAACCGGAACTGTTAGGTCAGTCATCACACATTTATTATCTATCACACTCCTTCAGGGGAAGACCCAAAAAGAATGTTTTTTTTTTTTTTTTAGATATGTATAAACTCCAATAATATCTATCTTTTTACTATAGCTGAATCCACATCATATTTTTATTATTAATTTATCATTGTGATGTATTTTTGATGGAACAAAATAAAATCGGAACGCAGGCTGAATTTATTTTGTGTTGTTAAATTTAAATGATGAGGGAAATATCAGGAAAAAGAAGAGAAGTAACAAAATAACCCACAAAATGTACAAAAATGACCAAAATTATCAAGAACATAAACAAAAATGAACAATATAATGAACAAAATGAAAAAAATAATCCTGAAACTGGACCAAAATGACCAAAATAACCCACTGAGCAGAAATGTCAGAAATAATTAAAAAAGCAAACAACGTAATAAACAAAGATTATTTTGAAAGTTTACAAAGATGAACAAAATAATCCATTAAATGTACTAAAGTGACCAGAATAATCAAGTAAAGAAAAACTGAGGAAATGATAAACAGAATAATAACAAAAATAGACAAAAATGAAAAATATCATAAACACAGTGGACAAAAATTAACAAAATTAATAAGTACATCAACAAAGTAATAAATAAAAATACGAGGAAAATGAATAGAAATAGCATAATATTTCACAAAATGAAGAAAAATAAATACAAATAAACAATACAATTAATAAAATGAAGAAAATAACCATTAAAGTGGTCAAAAATAAACAAAGTAACCCACTAAATGAACAAAAATGATAGAAATAATTATGAAAACAAACACAAATTAACAGTATAATTAACAAAATGAAGAAACTATTAATGAAAATGGACAAAGATGAACAAAATAATCCCCTAAATGAACTAAAATGACTAGAAAATAAATAAATTTTGAGCATATAATAAATACAATACTCACAAAAATTAAAAAAGTAAAATAATAAACAGAATGAAAAGTAAATGTACAAAATAAACAGAGAAGTGAACAACATAATCAAACCCACAAAATGAACAAAATAATCATGAAAAGATGAACAAAATCACCCACCAAGTGAACAGAAATGACCAGAATAATCAAAAATGAAGCACATAATGGAAAAAAATAATCACAAAATAGACAGAATGACCAGAAAACAAACAAACTAATCAGCCAGAAAGTGGCAGATGAATGAAACGACTCCGTGACCAGTCTCTGTGTCAGTTCTACTCCTGATCGGGTCTGAACGCACCTCGTGATGTTGCAAACTGTCTCCTAGACATGCTGTTGGTGTCCTCCAACCCGTACGACTACCACTTCTGCTCGCAGGGCGTCACCACCGTGGAGAACTTGGATGATGGACAGGAGCTGATGGCGACTGACGTAAGCGCTTATATTCACCAGCATCGAAGGTCTCGCACTGTTACAATGTGCCTTTATTGGTTTATATCAACGCTGTGATGTAAAATAGGAACTTGCTCAGCACTTTGAAGTCCATACGAGATGGACAACAGGGAAAACATGCCCCTCCGAGTGATTCTGAACGTGAGAACCAATCGTAGTTGAGCTTAACTTAGCCCCGTGTCTGTGTTCTACCTTGGAAACAAATTTAACTAGGGTCACTCAAGGTCTCATACAGGTTGACCTTGGGACCAGCACCTGTGGCTATGTTTATGGAGACAAAAGGTCAAAGGTCAAGGTCACATGAAAGGTCAAAATCAGTTTGGGCATGCGGGGACTTTATTATCAGAGCTAGGCCACCAGATTTGAAAATAAATTAGAACAGGTCCGCATCTACGTCGAGTGGAATTGTAGTTTTCAGAAAACTGTCCATGAAAAGTGCACTAGGTACATTTACCGTGTCTTTGTGTCATAATATGATCCAAAGATCCACCTTGGGAATGACACGCAGTTCAACCAATCAGAGGGTTTTCTGTTTCAAAGTGGCTCGGTATGAGTGAAATCAGGGTGTGTGTGGTTAGGCTTAGGAAATCCAAGAAAAAAAAATCAACCCCTCTACAGACGACTTTAAGAAACACATATCAGTTGTACAGATACACGTTTGAGCCTTTAGATGAGGGGCTTTTAAACTGGAGATCGCAAAGGTTTGACTTCCCTTCTTGTTTTCTTTCCCGCAGCATGCCATGGACATCCTCGGTTTCTTGCCTGATGAAAAGTACGGCTGCTATAAAATAGTGGGCGCCATCATGCACTTTGGTAACATGAAATTCAAGCAAAAACAGCGCGAGGAGCAGGCGGAGGCTGACGGCACTGAAAGTACGGCTCAGTTGAGTGAGATTTGGCTGAAGGCGGTATTTAAAAGCAAGCTCATTGTCTTCATTCATTCGTGACATCCAGGTGCTGACAAGGCCTCCTACCTGATGGGAGTCAGTTCAGCTGATCTCATCAAGGGCCTCCTTCACCCCAGGGTTAAAGTGGGGAACGAGTATGTTGTGAAGGGACAGAATGTGGAACAGGTGAGGGGACACAGCAGCTTCCGTCTGTAACGCGGTTCCATTGCTGTAGTAAAGATAATGAAAGTGATGTTTATGTAGTGTCAATGAATTAACTATATTATCAAATATTGCCATAAAGAGCCAAAGTCTCTTCCCCTCTATTCTGGGTTGCGGGACCTAAAAATGTATTACAGACAATGGCAGAGGATGTAATTTTTTGGTCCTGCTTGAATTATGCCATTATTTACCACTATGATGTTTTTCGATGTAAAAGAGAATTTTAGAAGCAAAGAAAGTTGCAGTTTGCTTTTAACAAAACTGAAATGGCCTCCATCTCCGTAAATTTCACCTCATTCTTTAAAAATGAACGCGGTGAATATGATAACAGATCTGTTAACGCTTTGGCCGCTCTGAACATCTGAACAGATTTTGGGGAGATGAGGTTACAGTGAACTTTAGGTTGCAGTGTCTATGATTATGTATTTTTACAGTCTTACACTTCAGCTATTATGCAACCCATTTTGACTTTCTTGAACTGCAAAATCATCTTTTAAAATGAAAAAGATCATATGTTTGAAGGATGGCATAACTCAACCAAAGTTAAAGCATCATCCGTCACTTATTGCTGACTGCAGAACAAAATTGTTACTTTCTAGATTCCATGGGGCAAAACTGGAAGGATCTGTATATGAACAAAATAGTTAAAATACAACGTGGCAACACATGCCCTAAGATACCAGTGTCTTGGGACAAATAAGTTTACACTTTTGATTATGAGAAATTCTATTTGATGCTTGTACGAAGGCAAACACATTATGTAGGAGATTTTTCAGATGACGTTTTCATTGAGCGCAAAAACAAGTGACTTTATAAAAATAGAATTAATCAACCACTTACATTACTAAGAACACTGCCTTTCAGGAATGTCTTTTGGAGATACTTTACACCTAATTTATCATTGATTTTGAAATGTGCAGCATGTGGCACCCTAGTGGTTATGTTGAAAAAACTGAAACTTTAAACTAAAAGTTGAAAATCAAAGAGGAAAAATGGAATCTGTGCAAGGTTCTGCTCATTCTTCTGATAGTGTGTTGATGAGCAGAGCTTCTTAATCCTCGCTCGATCAATAAACTCACCGCTCCACATGTACTAGAATCTGGTATCTAAGCAACTGGGGCTGTCTATGTGAATGACAGCCGTGGTTTTATGTGTGTGTGTGTGTGTTGGTGTGTGGCTGCTCTAGGTTACCTATGCCGTTGGTGCTCTGGCCAAAGCCACGTATGACCGCATGTTCAAATGGCTCGTGGGACGCATCAACCGGACCCTGTACACCTCCCTGCCTCGCCAGTACTTCATAGGAGTCCTGGACATCGCTGGGTTTGAGATATTCGAAGTAAGTTGATGTGTAGTCGAAATATTTTCCAGGGAAACAGAGAGTTAAAGTTGTCTGCACGGAAGAGATGAGTGATTGTCTCCTTCCACGAGCAAATTTAGTTTTAATATCATCAGGTGCTCGGTCTATGTCTCATTCGTTCCTCATTATGATGAATTAGGGGGATGAATGTCTTCACGTGTATCCCTTTCATCTCAACACCTGTTCCTCTTTCCCTGCAGCTCAACAGCTTCGAGCAGCTGTGCATTAATTTCACAAATGAGAAACTGCAACAGTTTTTCAATCACCATATGTTCATCTTGGAGCAAGAAGAGTACAAGAGGGAGGGCATCGAATGGACCTTCATTGACTTTGGGCTCGATCTCCAAGCTTGCATTGATCTCATTGAAAAGGTGGGAAAAGCACTTTATAGGCACAGTGTGATCATTAGTGAGGTTTTGGATTGACTAATTTGCTTTTCCTGCAGCCACTGGGCATCATGTCCATCCTTGAAGAGGAGTGCATGTTCCCTAAGGCCACAGACACCAGCTTCAAGGCCAAATTGTTCGATAATCACATTGGCAAATCAATGAATTTCCAAAAGCCGCGGCCAGACAAGAAGAGAAAGTTTGAGGCCCATTTTGAGCTGATCCACTACGCAGGAGTGGTAAGAACATTCTCCTTAGGTGTTAACAGTGATGTGGTCATAAAATCAATACTTACTTTACATATTTAGCTTGTTCTACTCAGCGCACATTGTAATTTAGAGCCGCTGCTATGTTTTCTAGGTGCCTTATAACATTTTTGGCTGGCTGGACAAAAACAAAGACCCACTGAATGAGACAGTGGTAGCATGTTTTCAGAAGTCTGCCAACAAGCTTCTGGCCTCTTTGTTTGAGAACTACATCGGCTCAGATTCAGGTAGAGTAAATGCAAATCTATCTCATGGGAAACATGTGAAGGCCACGTTGATCACTTTGAGTGATTATCACTCTGCAGGTGATCCCAAGACCGGTGGCAAAGAGAAGAGAAAGAAGGCAGCCTCCTTCCAGACGGTGTCTCAGCTCCACAAGGTGAGTCAGACACTGCAGGGAACAGGATTATGTGCTCAATGGTATATAATTCAAACAGGTGGTTATGTAGAGGGTTGTTATATTTGCAAGGGATTACAAGCTTCACTGGACAGCTGGGATGGAGGCAGTTAAGACTTGCAGTGATGTTTAGGGCAATGATCACATGAACATCACTTTAAGTCTGTGCTGGCTCCTCTCCCCTCTACGTCATGACGACATTTGTGAGGAAGCTTATTTGAAGGTTTTAGGCATATATTTTCTCTGCAGTGTGAACCGCAAGACAAACTACAGAACTAAAGTTTGTTTTTTTCCTTCAGGAAAATCTCAACAAGCTGATGACCAACCTGCGCAGCACTCAGCCTCACTTTGTTCGCTGCATCATCCCCAACGAGACCAAGACTCCGGGTAACACACATACCATCCATGCATACTAGCAAGAGCCAAAAAAAACTCTGAACCAAGCTCATGTCCGAATCCTGTCCTCGTAGGGATCATGGATCCATTTCTGGTGCTCCACCAGCTGCGCTGCAACGGTGTGCTGGAAGGCATCAGGATCTGCAGAAAGGGTTTTCCAAACCGCATCCTGTATGCCGAGTTCAAACAGCGGTGAGACAACGTCACACTCAAATCACTTTTTAGATAATAGGACTCGGACTGATGAGATCCAAGTAAATAACAGACATTTGAAGCATCCAACGCTCTTATTTTTTCTGCCATCTTGCATGGAGGGTTTTATATATATATATATATATATATATATTAATGGTATAATCTGTACTGACAGATATTACTAGTTGGTTGTTGCACAAAATTATAAAGCCTGTATCATAATTTTCCTTCTGTTATGGTGCATCGAGCGTGAAACACACGTAAAATTTACATTGAATATTCTCTTGACAGAATATAAGGTAAACTAAAAACAACAGACAAACACTACAAACATTACTCATGAGTGTATGGTGTGCTCTATTTGTAAAAGAGTTGTATTGGTTTATTACAAAGCTAATATTCCATTCAGTGAAAATTTCTATAAAAGGACAATACTCTCCATTTATAATCAGTCTGTTTTTAAATTTAACCAGCTACCGCATCCTGAACCCTCATGCCATCCCAGATGATAAGTTTGTGGACAGCAGAAAAGCTGCAGAAAAACTGCTGGCTTCCTTAGATATCGATCACAACCAGTATCGGTTTGGACACACAAAGGTAGGAGGCAGCGCCTTGTGTGTAATATCGTCATAATTCTCATCATTTATCTGTGAATAAGGTTTCAAAGTCTTAATCTTTGATTCGTTGTGTCCTCATTGTAGGTCTTCTTCAAAGCAGGCTTGCTGGGTCACCTCGAGGAATTAAGAGATGAGCGTTTGGCCAAAGTCTTGACTTTACTGCAAGCGGCTGCACGCGGCAAGATCATGAGGCTGGAGCTGCAGAACATGATGGAGCGGAGGTAACGGATGACATTCACTTTGGCCCTGAATGAAGCTGAAATCCCTTGTGCTTCGTACCTCGCAGGAAGGTGAAGACATGGCTACTAGAAAATAAAAGACACCAGTTGCTCGCCCTAACAGGTTCAATAGCAACACGATCAGCTGTGAGTCTTTCAGCTATGACACCCTATACCTTAGTGTTCACTCCCTCATGCTGCTATGTGTGGCACGCAAGGGCAGTGTTATCAGCGTGTGTGAGGCGTGTGCTTGTCCTTGTATGGTTTCCAGGCATGCGTGTGGCCCCACTGTTAATAAGGGCCCCCATCCGTCTTTCACACACACACACACACACACTCCTCTCACAGGTCTCCAGCCATTCTCTCCATCCGCTCTCTCCAAATTAAACAATGCTGACGGTGTCCTCAGAGCCAGGTGGCGACATGTGTCAAGTGGCAGCTGCTTGGGCCCTCCCTAAAAATATAACCCCGGCCCCCTCCCTGGATGCCCAATGGCCCCTGGTCTCTTTTGTCCGCGGCGCCTGTACTTCTAAGCGGGTGCATTGATGGGATATGTGGCGGGTGACAGAGGATTAAAGCCCGCTGTTGGACAGAGGGCTTTAGTTTCTAAATAAACGCAGACGCTCACCTTTGAGAGGCACCCGACATGGAGTCATGTCAAAAATGCAATCAGCTCCCCCACCCTCATTCAGTCACCTCCAAGCCGTAACCCTTCTGCACCCGGTGTGTGCGCAGCCGCTCAAACTCACCCTCCAAACACTGACAGGAAGTCCTTGACCATTCTGCTCTGGGTCCATATTTAGGGCTGTGAGAAGCCATCCTACTGAGACTAAATCAATCTGCTACCCTTGTTTGGTCACAGTCATGAAACATCAATAGCAGCATTAGGTGTATGATTTCATGTCGCATCCTTCGGCGTATGATTAGATACAAGGGAGATGATAGTTGTGCCAAAAATTAAAGACCAAGGACAACGGAGTAAATAAATGAACGGGGAAGTCCAGGATAAATCCTTCCCCCTCGCCCGTTGACAGACTTGTTCTGAATTTTATTTCTCCAGCAGTGCTCACTTCTTTCTATGTTTTGTGGTGACAAACAGCAGACGCAACATATACACAGAAACTTTTCTTCATATAGTTTAAAATATGAACATTAAAAATAAAAAAACATGAAAATATTTGCTGTGTGTCTTGCGAACAGGCTCAATAATTGAATTTCTTCCTTGTTTTACAAAGTCAACTGAAACAACATCTAGTCATATATAAACACTGTAACTCTGATTTCTGACAAGGAATATTAATAACGTGTTCCCCTTAAATTTCTGTTTAGGAAAAAGTGTTCAGAGTATGTGTATAAATCACTGTTCAAGATCCATCTGACCATTTTCTCCCCCTGGATGTTTGCAAGGGTTTGGGGAAAACTCGAGATTCAGTCGAAAAGTTTTACCTCGATATTTATTGCGGGCTGCCGTTCAGATGCATTCACAAAAAAAAAATAAAATAAAAGGCATTTAATATACATAAAGGATGTAATAACACAATTATAGGGAGCAAGGTAAAACATATTTAAATAGACCATAGAAAAAAATGAATAAAAGATCAGTGTATAGTGTTGCCACAAAAGCCTTTATTTAGCATTATTAATATTAGAATGGAAAATATTTGAATCATGCATCACTATTAGCGTAATTTCATGCACCGTCCAAGGTGATAAATATGGAAAAAACTGAAATACATAGTATAAATAGGATATGTTTTAGAAACCCTTTCAAATTTTCCCCAATTGTATTTTCATTGAGGCTCATATCTTATAACATTGCTCCTAAATTCACACCAACATAATGTATATTTACTCATCTGTGCCTTTTTTTTTCTTTACCTTTCTCAGAGACGCTCTGATGATCATCCAGTGGAACATCCGGGCCTTCAATGCTGTCAAACACTGGCCATGGATGAAGCTCTTCTTCAAAATTAAGCCTCTTCTGAAGAGCGCTGCCACAGAAAAAGAGCTGGCGTCTCTGAAGGAGGAGCTGGCCAAGCTGAAGGAGGCCCTGGAAAAGTCTGAGCTGAAGCGCAAAGAGCTGGAAGAGAGGCAGGTCAGCCTGATCCAAGAGAAGAATGACCTCTCTCTTCAGCTACAGGCAGTAAGTGCAGCTCAAATGATACATTCACATGTTCAGCTTTTAGTTGTCATTGCACTGTTTTTGATTTGTGTTCTCTGGTTTCTTTTTCCCGCAGGAGCAAGACAATCTGGCAGATGCAGAAGACCGCTGTGACCTGCTCATCAAAACGAAGATCCAGCTCGAGGCCAAAGTAAAAGAACTCATGGAGAGGCTCGAGGACGAGGAGGAGATGAACGCGAATGTGCTCGCTAAAAAGCGAAAACTGGAGGATGAGTGTGCAGAGCTGAAGAAAGACATTGATGACCTGGAGATCACCCTGGCTAAAGTGGAAAAAGAGAAACATGCCACTGAAAACAAGGTGAAGACTGAGATCTGTTGCTGAAAGAGGAAGCCTCCACAGCACAACCAGCAGATTGTGAACAGCAGAAAATGACCATGTGAATGAATCTGTTTGGTTTGTCGATCGCAGGTGAAGAACCTTATTGAAGAAATGGCAGCTTTGGATGAAACTATTCTGAAGCTGACCAAGGAGAAAAAGGCTCTTCAGGAGGCTCACCAGCAGACTCTGGATGACCTGCAGGCAGAGGAAGACAAAGTCAACACTCTGACCAAAGCAAAGGCTAAGCTGGAGCAACAAGTCGATGATGTGAGTTTATGTATGGTAAACTGGAGACGACGCGGCAGCAGCATTGTACATTCACTGTATGTCAAACATGAAACATTTTGTCTTCCTTTGAATCAGCTGGAGGGATCTCTTGAACAAGAGAAGAAGCTGCGTATGGATCTGGAACGGGTCCGACGCAAGCTGGAGGGAGATCTGAAGCTCTCCTTGGAGTCTGTTATGGACCTGGAGAATGACAAGCAGCAACTCGAAGAGAAGCTGAAAAAGTGAGAGTTCACATATTCCCAGAGAAACTTAATCCTCACCTTAAACGCATTAACAAAAAGGACAAAAAAGACTTTGATTGTGTTTTCTTGCAGGAAAGATTTTGAAATGAATGAGTTGAGCTCAAAGCTCGAGGATGAGCAAGCTTTAGTCAACCAACTGCAGAAGAAGATAAAGGAGCTACAGGTGGATATTAGTTCTGAACCTCAAGTCACAATCAGCACAAGTATGAAAAAGTCAGTGACCATTAACCTCTCTCACAGGCTCGTACAGAAGAGCTGGAGGAAGAATTAGAGGCGGACCGTTCTTGTCGAGCCAAAGTGGAGAAGCAGCGTTCCGATGTGGCTCGTGAGCTGGAGGAGCTGAGTGAGCGGCTGGAGGAGGCTGGTGGGGCCACTTCAGCCCAGATTGAGATCAACAAGAAGAGAGAGACGGATTTTCTGAAGCTGCGAAGGGATCTTGAAGAAGCCATGTTACACCATGAGGCCACAGCTGCAGCCCTGAGGAAGAAGCATGCTGACAGTGTTGCAGAGCTGGGTGAGCAGATCGACAGCTTACAGCGAGTCAAGCAAAAGCTGGAGAAGGAGAGGAATGAGGCAAAGATGGAAGCTGATGATCTGGCCTCCACTGTGGAGCAGCTTTCAAAAGGCAAGGTAGGTTCACAAATTAATGCAAACATACTGTAACTGTCTAGAGAAAAGCCACAAAGGCTATAACCTCCACTCCTTATCCGCAGGCCAGCTCAGAGAAAATGTGTCGCCTGTATGAAGACCAAATGAACGAGGCCAAAGCCAAGGTGGAGGAGCTCCAGAGGCAGCTCAGTGAGAATAACACCCAGAGGGCCCGCGCTCAGGCTGAGAGTGGTAAGTGAAGTTCATTTATTCTGAGTCTTAAACTCACACTTCACAGATTTGTATGTAATCCAAATCTTTGATTTACATGTAGCTGAGCTCAGCAGGAAGCTTGAAGAGCGGGAAGCGTTGGTCTCCCAGCTCCAGCGTGCCAAGAACTCCTTCGGCCAGAATGTGGTGGAGCTCAAAAAACAGCTGGAAGAGGAGAACAAGGTTGACTCCTAAATAACATAAATAAATAATATAATAATACAAATAAACAACATAATGTCAAATGATTAAAATTTTTAATTTGATTAATCACAGGGTCCTGTAGATTAATTTCAATTAATCATGATTAATACTCATTCGTTATTATTCAAAATTAATCACAGGATCACTGCATTAATTTGGATTAATCACAATTAATACCCATTTGTTGTTTTTCATTTTGTGGGAGCAAAAACACTCATGATAGAAG
>JAQQAE010006257.1:0-16843 GCA_029823295.1 Pseudamia nigra
TGTTGTCCCATGAAAAGATATAATTAAATATCTGCAGAAATGTGGGGGGGTGTACTCACTTTTGTGAGATACTGTAAATGGTTCACACCTTGAACATGTCATGTTCTTTTTCTCTTGATTTGACAGCAAACAGTATTAAACATCATGTATTTTTATCTGGTCCTGAATCTGACACTGTGTTATTGACATTTTTACGTGGAGATGAATGACCTGTTATAACACAGTGAGGCTGTTATAAATTCCACACTATCAAGTTTCTCACTACATTAGTCAAGTGCTTACTTCTATGAGTACTTCTACTTGAGTCATCAGAATTGTAAAGTTACAACACCTTTAGCTGAGTACCATCTCTGTTTACCCTACCTACCATGAACCAAAAGGTACTAAAATTGTAAACCAATAGGAACAAAAGAACAACTGTAAATGTAAATGTGCACATTTTTAATTTGAGGGGAACAAATTCCACCATCCTCCTTTAGATCTACACCTATGATTGCATTCATGTAACACATAACCTGATAAAAACATAAAATTAGTGCGGCATGTCCTGCAGTTGCTGAATACGCACGGGATGGGAAATGAGGACCATCATTTCTCTTGTGCATTTAGTGTTGGATTGTATCTGCTATCTACCTGAGTACACAGGACTTGGTCTCCCCTTCAGGACATTATCACCTTGTCCAGTACTCTTGAGGGCCCTCCTCTCCCCTGTGGGCCAGCACTTCCTGCTAGCGCTAATTAATTAAGAGGGCAGGTTGGCCACAGTGGAAAGCGGGCCCAGAGCCTTTTCATCTACTACCAGACAGGTTGCCTAGAGACTTATTGCCTCCTTTCACTATAATGCCGCTGTGTAGCCTGCAGAAGTCAATAGAGATTTAGCATATACTCTCTATAGCAGGTATTCTACATATCAAAACTACAAGGGGAATTAGATGGGGTGTTGTGAGCTCATCATCCCTGCACCTCTGTGCCATAGTCTGTCATTTAATGCTATAATGGCAGTTCTTAAATCCATGATCCATAGACCTTTATCGTACAGATTTTAGCCTATGAAAGCGGCAAACTCGAACATCATATAACAGTTCACCACTTAACAGCCCTACATCATAACATTTACACATGGTTCTTGTATAAAATGGAAAAAGTGGCAGAGGTAAATAGAGCTGGGAAGCAAGTGGGGGAAATAATACGACCACATTTAATGAAAGGTTAAATTTTCATTTACTCACTATTGACTGAGCTGAAAGGGCCATTATTTATTGTATTGGCATGATGTGGCCCATTAGTGCTGTATTGGAATTGGTTTGGCTTCTTTCTCTTTTCCTTTTTCACTGACTCTCTGTTATTGTGAGATTGCTCCAAGCTAAAGTGTGAGGAAAGACCTGCTTGTGTGTGTCTGTGTGTTTGCACATATATGTGTATGAGAAAGACATGAACAAGCTGTGCACTACTCAAACTTTCCCTGCTGAATTCCTTTTGTTCACTTATTCATTGTCTGCATCTTCACGCATGGTGCAGTGATTTGGTCATCGATCTGTTGTTCTCACGATCCTACTGACACATCAATGACAATCTAATTCCGTTCAACTGATTTTATCGGCCGCTGTCTCCGCAAAGTGACAAGACACATTGCGACCGCATGTAACCTAATAAAAGTGTGCTCTGCTCAATCCAGATTAAGTCATGAGACACCTTGGCTTGAGCAACACACAGCACATTCATTTAGAGATGCTTTCTAATTGGCGTTGGTGGAAGGGAGGCAAGAGGTGCGAATGCGGCTTTGTTTCAAGCCATGAAAAACCCTCCCAAGGATCATTTAGTCATTTATTTATTAGCATCAAAGTGTACGCAAGACATTATTGCAATAATGAGGCAACATCTACATAATTCCACGCTTAACAAAAGGGCCCTGAGGCCAAACTTTGCACAAATATGCAAACAGGAGACCAGGTCAATAGCTTTGAGGTTAATTAGGTTTAAGACTTCTGGCCTTGTTTTGAATTTTTTCTTGAAACTGTATAGTTAAACAGAAATGTAACCCAAGATCTGTCGGTCTGAAAGTTTCCACTGTTAATATATTAATGTCCTGCGCTTTAATTCTGTATTTGTTTTTTTCTCAATCCTGTTGGTCATTGAAAGATGTGGTCCAGAATATTCATGGTTAAAGCAATATCTGTAAAATGTTACTTACCTCAGCATTCCAAGCAAAAAAAAACAAACAAACAAACAAACAAACAAAAAACAAAAAAACCCAAACAGATTTTAGTCCAACAAACCCTGATACTTGTGGGGAACACTGATAACCTAAGTGCCAGTATTTTTGGAAATATAAATGCATTACAGCATTGTTGTGACATAAATCTATTATATTTCCTTTACCATTCCTTCTTTGGTCTGACTAACTGTAATGTAAACAAATTTACCCTTCATGTTAACATCACACAACATTTAGTTAAGCATCAGTAAAATGTATTAATGATGAAATCACTTAATTAACATTTCACCCCACGCTGGAGTGAGCGCTGTTCTGATATGACCTTGGAAGTCAAAGTGTGACCTTGTGTTCATTGTATTTCTGGGGTTTTCATCGAGGTTAGCTTAATAAAGGCGCTCTGGCAGTGGGCACCAGATGGCCTGGGCTTTAGAAAGACTGGCAGACTTCTCATTGTCACATTCACTGAGACAATCGCACAGACACACAGTGACGCAGGTATGTACACACAAACACATTCTCACCAGTGTCACAGAGGTCAATGTGCTAAGTATGGCAGTGCCACTGTGAGTGCCATCTGGCAACCTGTGGTCAAGGTTACAACTCCAGGAGCTGTGACCTGAACAAAGTGAGCTCATTGACTCAAACTGAGTGTTTTAGTCTAGATTATACAGGCTAACAGTTTGATTTTTAAATAAATAATATTCATATTTTACTGGCTTGGTGTTGATATCTATTGATTTGTATCAGTCCACACACACAAAAAAAAACTACCATATTTACTGTACTTGAATGCTACAGTGTGAACACAGAAATAGGTGCAGGTAAAAAAAAAAGCATGTTCTTCAAATGTTACGACTCCATCATTTCCCTTTGACACGGTTTCTTTCCTTCAGTTTTCTTAACTCTACATAAACAGCATGGGGCTTTACTGCCTTGTTTTCTGTCTGTCGGCACGCTGTGCCAGCATCCGACACCAGCTCCCTGCCACTTTCACAGGCTGTAAACATCTGGGCAAAGCCTTTCATCTGGTCAATGTGGCAAGGGGACCCAGGGGCTCTGGATTAGCGCCACGATAAAAACAGGCTCCCGTGTTTGTTTAGCAAGCTTTGAGCCTACTAGTGTGACAAGCTGTGTTAAAAAAAGTAAAGGGGAAAAAAATTTACAGGCCAACACCACAAATTAATAGTTTCCTCCAGAAGGCAAACTTGTTCCAGAGTAAGCTCATTAATTTAGCATTAAAATCACTTGAAATATCTATCACAGTGTTACTATTTTAGTATTTTTATTTTGATTGTGTTTTTCTCCTGTGCTGCAGACAAGATGATATTGTGACAAAATTTAATGTTGATCGCGAGCATTTCAGTACATTTTAATGTTTACAATAAATTCCCAAAACAAGGATTGTTTCAAAGCTAAAAGGGAAAAGCTACTATACATTGAAACTATAATGTTATTGATAGACAGATTTTTAATGTCGTCTTGGCACTTTTTTATTACATAGTGTGAAAGTGAGATGAAAGACATGACAAGCAACAAATGTTGTGAGTTAGATTCCAAACATAGCGAGCCTATGGCATGTATTCTGCAGAGCCACTGTTTGCTCTGGGCTTTTTTATTTTAACTTCACTGTAAATCTTTGGGAGCGAGGTGTCAGTCAGAACCAGTGTCTTCACAAGAGATGATGTCATTAATCTATTTATATATAGAGTCATATGGACATAGATATGTCTACAGTGTGTTTTATCTCACTGAAAGGGCAAGTGATTTTCTTTCATTGCAGTGTCAGGGTTGAGATGGACTGCAGTTCAACAACATTAATATTTAATGAGCCTCAGCAACTGGTCTCACCTCCATCCATTATTTGGACACTTTCTGACACTGAAGATTGTTGTCCTTGTGATGCACAGAAGCAGCATCCAAACCTCATATAATGAAATATAAAAGATGTTCAAAGGTAACTCTAAAGAATGTACCTATTCCCACTGGAGTCTGGTGCATCTTTTAAACATAATTCCTTTAGCCTGATGGCAACATTCACCCAAACTTAGAGTGAAATGATACAATTCATTTTGCTTTGCTGATATTATTGCCCCTCTACTCGGTTCATATGATGATCTGATCATTTTTACCCACTTGTAGATCACTACAGACCTTTTGTTTTCAAAATTCACCTGCAGGTTGAAATGATGCAACCATACACAGTGTGTGTGCACTGCTGTTCACAGTGGTATACTGTCTTTTTCAAGGATATGCATGTGTACAGTCACACTCCTAGAATGAATCGCTCACCCCAACATGTTACCTCTATGTCCTGTTTCTGAGGCACCTAATGCATCCCCAGACCCCTTCCAGAACAGACCCTCTGCAACATGCTGGAGCAAATCAAGTATTGACCTGAAGCAGTTATGTGCTGTAGAACATTATATTCTCATCCGGGTGGCATGGAAACTGTAAAGAACACTCTGTTTGCTGTGAAACATGGCTTTGCTTATGCACTCTGCTGCACACCCAGGCGCCCATGATGCTCATACATCAAGCGCCGGTCTTGTCGCTTGCTTTATTGAGAGGGAAAACAAAGGGTTGAGCCTGCTGGAATCATTTTTTTTTAGGACGATTTTTCAAAACAGCACCAAAAGCTTTCCTTTTGGGGTTTTGGGGTGGCCGAGGAGGAGAAAACTGGCGATAAAATTGATGAATGGCAGATTGATGGATTTTATTCTTCCATTGAGGAGAAAAACAAGAGAGATGCACATAAGATTTTTTGTATTAAGAGTTTGAGAAAGTTACTTATGAGTGATGAAAATCCTTGTCAACATGCACAGGTGATTACATGAGCATCAGACAAATATCAGGGACTGGGGAACATGGGGGTTATGTGTTTAGAAAAGCAATGCAGAATTATTAGTCCTCTTTCTTCATATGCATGGATCTCATTACTTTCTGTAGGGTTCTGCACAGTAGAGCTAAATTCAAAATGCCCAGAAAGTAAAAAAAAAAAAAATACAATAGGGGCCTTTCACATATAATATTCACACTAATTTTGGATAACTTGTGCAGCACAAGAGAAGGAGGTGTCTCTATTTCTGCTTTCCTACTGTATGTCAAGAAGTGCTAAACAGTTATGCTGTGACCATATATGAAGATATTGCATGAGCTGACTTTCCCTCTGCTGTTTGCTGGTTACTATCAAATAACTAGAAAGCACTCAATGCAACTCAGTTCTTACCCAAAAGTAATATTCTGACATTTATTTGACCCTCATAATTTTGACCATGAAAACCTACCATTAGCATTTAGAATCACATCAATAGTTATTCACAAAAAATAAGCTCCATGATTGTTGAAGACACAGTAGATCCGTGGGCACATTACTGAATCAGCAGACTTTCCACTACAATTTAGCTTTATTTGCTACCTTACAGTAGCCATTTTTTTAATCAACGTCTGTAAGTATAAGCATTCTGTATCACTATACGTGGAATGTCTGAATCAATCTTTGTGGTTTGATAGAATCTTTTATGCTGTTAATCTACTGTATGTATTTTGGCCAAATTGTCATCTGTGACATTACATTTACACATTTTGAATTTGTCCTTATCTCACAGTGGTGAAGAATCCTTTAAAAATCTTCTGTATCCAGATGATGATCCAGATCACTCCTACAGTCTGATTGGTTCTTGTGCCATTTCTTAAATATCCTGAAAATTTCATCCAAATATCTTCATAACATTTTGAGTTATGTTGTGAACAAACAAACAAACACACAGATAAACTATCACTGACAAAAACAACCTCTTTGGCAGAGGGAATAAGTTACACAAAATCAACTCACCAAACTTTGGAGGCCACATGAATACTTGTACTGCATATCAAATGATACAGATATTGGATTATGTATTACTATCTTCACTGCACTTTACAGCGATCAACCAGTAGCATTAATGTGTCTTTAGCCGCTGTTTAGAAATTCATTGCACATTAAGGTGTGATGCACTTGCAGAGTCAGGTCACACTAACCGTCTCTATCAAAATAGGTCATGATCGAATCCATATTTCTATGACTCTACAGCTCACTGTAGGAGCAACTGCAAAGATTTTTAATCATAGGGAATATCTGAGGAAAAAAATTTGCAGTATTCTTGTGATTCCATTTACATATAGTGCACTTCTTCAATACTGAAAGTTAATATATAGCAATCAGGCCAGTCATAAATATAAAAAAATTCAATCAATTACATTTTAATTAAAAAAATAAGAAAAAAGTTATCCTTGTGTTCTTTCTCTTTGTCAATACAAGACCTCAGACTTTAATAATGAGCCATTAAACAATGTGTTTAGTAAATTGATCTGTGAAGAAACACACAATCACCAACGGCCGCTAATGAGTTTCCATTTGTCTCAGAGAGCAGTAGAAGAGACAGAGAGAGCAGCCATTCATCCCTCTGTCTTCTCTCCATTGCATCCATTCACTACTTCTTTTTCTCTTTCATTTACCTCCCATCTCTCAAAATCGTTTTTTTCTTCCACACAACATCCAAAGCACATCTCTGTTATCTGTCTGTATCACACATCTCCTCCTGCCATTTGTTTCTTCTTCTTTAACTCTCCTTTTGTCTCCCCCTACCCTCCTGAAGGACACAGGTGACTGAACCCATGACTGTCCTGGCGTCAGAGGATGATACATAACAGCTCAGCCTCAAATGACAAATCCAGCCGACACTTGGCCGAGAAGAGACATATTGATTTTTCAATGATTAATAAGTGGAAAATAATTGTGTTTCATTAAGATGGATGGAGTTTCATTTAGTCCTGTCTCCTCTTCTTCACTTCAGCGCTGGGCAGGCAATAAAATCTGCTGCTACCACAACCCGTTAGCCTGCTATGGCAACAAGGCAAGTTGCACATGTTTGTGTATACACATCTGTGTGTGTGTCACTGTAGTACAATGACGAGGAAGGGACTCTAAGAATAAGATGAGAGTTTATATCTCAGGAGGTACACATTATAGAACCAGTAACCAGTGGTGGGTAGGGTAAACAGAAACAGCACTCAGGCAAAACTATTTTTACTTTGTAAATATGGTGACTCAAGTAGAAGTAGTACTCATAAACATTGATGTTGAGAAAAGGTAAAAGAGTATCTCATGAAAAAATATTGAAGTACTGAGTAACTTCATTACATGGAATTTATTATTTATTACTTATAAATTTATTATTTATAATTTATTTATTATGTTATTTTTCTTTACTTCCTTTATTATGTTGTTGCTTATTTGGTTGAGTTTTGTTCATTTTGTTATTTTCTTTCATAACGTTTTCAAAATGTGTGCTCATTTTGATACTTAGATTATACATTTTGAAAATGTAATCGATGTCATTTTCTTATTTTAATTGATGTGATTTTTAAAATACAGTCTTTCTACTGCTACTCATTGAGCTGTGGCCAGATGTAACCTGATAGGCATAAAAAATCTACCCTATACATGTAAATGAGTAGATGTCCTGTTACCTCTGCCGGTAACAGAGCCAAACATCCAGATCCCAAAGAGAAATAACATCCAAACTTTTCAGACTGTGAATTTTTCTGCAACTCATTTTGTTTACATACAGTGATTAACAAATGTAATTGACCACCTGTCCTGTTTTTCTCAAAGACCATCCAGCATCATCACGTGCCTTAATACAGTATAGACTCCTTTTCAGTAATTTCTGAACATTTTACCATCTTTTTATCCCCCAGATTACAGCATAAGACTCAACCACTAAGTCTAAATTTTCTCTTCTGGAATGCAGGGAAATATCTGTAATTTGGTGTCTTAATCAAAAAATAATAATGAACTTGATATGTTTTCTGCTTTTTTGTAAACCTGAACATGATTTGTCACCACGTTTAGAAGAACACACCCCTATGGTGGGACTCTGGAACCCAGAAACCATTTGGTTTGAGTGACCAGTTCATGACACATTTTGTCAAAACTAATTAGCTTCTTTTTGTGCTCATTCAGTTTTTTGTGGTTAAAGTCTTTTCAATATAGACAAGAAAACCCGCTAAAAGCCCCTCTCTGTTGTGAATGCAGGGCATGGCTCTCCTCTGTTGTCCTGATCTGATTCTGAACTTATTCAGACTGATTTCAATTTCAAGCTTTCTATACTATTGTAAAATAATTAAACACACAAACCTGCAAAGTATACTTGTCACAAAAACGGATAACATCAAAAATTATGCTAAATGTTTTTATATAGACTGCAGTGCATTGTGGGTACATTGTGGTGTGGTGTTTTGCAGCACTTAGCAGGTGGTAAATTAAGACTGGCCACTCGCCAAGTGCTTGCAAATGTTGTTAGTGGTCACTGAATCTGTCTAACCTTGTTATGCGCTGTGCTGTCGGAAAATCATAAGCAAGTGCTGCAGTGTAAAGGATCATGTTTCACAGCTTTGCGCCTCTACAGCTTTGTTTGAGTGTAAATCATCACACTATTGTATAATTAGTCATTCAATTAGATTAATTAATGTAATCACACATTACCCAACCTATTACATAGTATTTAAATAATTATAGAACAGTGCACTTCCAGGACTTCAGCAGTTGGATAAACAACTACAAAGGGACAAGAAAAACCCATGTGTAATGTGTATTTATACTGTAGGTTTACTGATATGAGACAATCAAACATTCAAGTAACCTTCATCAACCTGAAAATGACTCATAATTAGGCTTGGCTATGCATGAAAAACAAGTGAGGACAGCAAAGACAGCTGAAACTCACTCCACAGTTAGAATAATAGACGGCTGTTGCTGGACAGCTGTACTGCTGTGTAAATATTTGCAGACTACATGCATATGGTAATAAAATGAAGATGGCATCTATAGTAATGGATAAGTGAGGAACATGAAAATGGTAAAACTAGACAAGAATCAAATGAATGACATTATTATGACTGCAGTCTGTAATTGCATAAAGTGCACACTAACCTGATTAAGTCTTGGTACATGTTCATTGAAAAAGCTGTAATAACATTATTCTGATGGATAAAGCTATACAAGAGAGAGTCTTGTTTTAAATGAAGGCATCAGAGCAGTGGGGGAGGGGTCGCAGCACCCTGGTCTTCCATCCAGCATCCCTGTGTATCACTTTAATGTTCATATAATGACATCCCCTCCAAGTGTGTGTCATGGGCCATCAACAATCATAATTGTAAAGTGATTCATTGACTGATGTTGTCAACACTGCTACTGTCAAGAGAAACTGATACCACGAAAGAGAATAGGGCCTTCTAATGAATATATCAATAACCAGTGACAGGTGAAGGAGTACTACTGACGAAATTTCAAATAAGCACTAACACCTCTCCTGCGTGCCTTCATTTATTTTGTTGCAGCACATTCTGCCAAGATGAGCAAAGAAATGATACAATTAGCAACTTTGAATCATACTGTAAAAATATTTATATACAGTTATTTTCAGTGACTCAGCATTTTTTTTAACTGCACAATTTTAAAATGGAAACCAATTTATGTCTGGTTTTGTGGTCTGGATGCATGTGGTCCTGCATATCTGAATGTGGTGCATGTGGGCATACTCATCTCAGAAAGGATGGTTTTCTAGTTTACACCAATTGCTCATATCAAGGACACGATAAGTGGGAACCTTAAATTACCAGGGACTGATTTGTCGTCTTTTGCCCTATGTGAGTGTTTGTGTTTGTCTTTGTGTCTGTGTATAATCACCTACACACTTCACAAGGGAACACTAGCTATACATCACCCAAATGAGGTCCAGTCGGGTCCATGATCCATCACATAGTGTCTAGTCTAACAGCAAAGGTAATGAGAAAGGAACCTATGCAACATTGATGGGGTCTGGCCTCAGACAACACATGGACAATGGTATTGATGGCTGACTGAAGGAGTGACCATTACTATTAATGGCTATTAGGAATTATGAAATAAAAGAGGACCTGGACGTGAAGTGTGCCTCTTTTTTTAACTTTGTATTCAGACACTCGTTGCAATAATTACACTGACTACAGTACAATTTAGATACCCACATGTACGTATATGAAGGAGTGAGTGTATGATTGTGTCCATACACACTCATATCTTGTGTACACCTGTCATTCTCACCCAGTCTGGGGAATAAAACCCTGGCCGAAATGCAATTAAAGGGGCACTGTGGTGCTCCATTGTCACATCACGACAGGGCTACCTCTCTCTGCCTGCCGCATTAATAGGGTTTCAATTGCCAGCGCCTGCTTCTTAATGGCTGATTTATTTCATTTTAATACCCTTGTCATGAGGTAAGGCCTCGACTGAGGGTAGCATAATAGGGGGCCATTTTCTCCTCATTCTCCAGTGGGAGTGCTTGGCTCTAAAGATCTCCATTTGATATGTGGGCCACAACCCTTTTGACTGAGACAGTGGAGGCAGAAGAGGCTGGGGGAAGGGACAGAAAAATCTAAGAAATGTTATGGTTATTCAGAACTGGTAACTTATTTAGGTTTAGTGACTGAATAGCATTAGCAATGCAAATGGTTACATGATTATGTGTGCAGGGGTAATTATAACAAGAAAGGAGAGAGCATCATAAACCAAGATACTAAATCATTATTTAAATCAAGGACACAAATGATCTTGTTCCCAGTATACGCCATATGTGTGCAGTGATACGTAAATGTGGCACAGGCTTTTTTCAAACATCACTGTCTTTGTCTTCATCTCTCTGTGTCTTGAATTGTAGGACAATGTGGACCCTGTTCCCAAGAGAAGCTCAATTGACTGGAACCTCTGTCATTTAACACACTATTAATTGACTAATGTGCTTCACATCGCTATGCAGCATAGGTAGATGAGGACCATGGGGCCTTATCAGAGTGGATTATGGGAAATTAGCTGAAGCAGCGACAAAAAAAGCTTGTTCCTGCCTTTTCTCAGCATCAGAAGAGCACACAATCAGCTGTGGCGGTGCGGATGTTGTTGTTTGAGATTATTTGCACAAAGGCGATTATTTTAATCACTTAATTCCGGTATTATGAGACATCTGCTCTGGTAAGCTTTATATTTCCGTTTCCCCAGACAACTGTGTGCAGATGAGACTTCATCAATATCATTACTCACTACATTGTTTTACTCAAACAAGGCCTGTATGATTAATGAATAGGCAAAAGACAGTGAACAACCATAATTCTCACAAATCAATTACTCATGCTAAGGAGGCCCGTGCTGCAGATCAGCCATAGTATAGTTAATCATACATTTTCAATGGGATGCATGAAGTCACTCATTCAGTGTGTGGGTGTCATAAGCAACACTAATGTATTAAATGTTTGCTGTGTGGATGCAAGGGGAGGTGTCAATGCCTACAGTACAATGTAAACATACAGGCACGCTCTACAGTACATACAGTCACTTTTTGTTCGACGTGGCCATGTAATTGCATTATCTGTGTTACATGTTGCTTTTCTTGGATATCATACATTTACTGAAAAGACAAATGCATGTAGTCTACATCATCCTCCCAAACACATGCTGTTTACAGTACATAGCATCCAACTGCACGCTGCAACGGTGAATGTTTCCATTAGCATAAGAGGCTTTGAATTTGAATGTCTCTGTTGGCATCGTCATCAAAGGACAGTTGTGGCATGAGAGTAATCCCAACACTTTGAAAAGTTCTGTTAATTACAAAGCATACGAGCAATTGATGAAAACATGCCACACACAAATACTCTGACCCCACTGCTTCTAACAGACACACAAACATGCAGAACATCAATGAAATCATTATTTCAATCATGCTCCTCGAGGTGTAAAATGAAGTATATCCTGATTATGGGACTTGGATGCATCCATCTGGGCTCTCTCTTCGTTCTGTGGTTCTAATTACCTTTCTGTCTATAAACTAATCTTTCATTCATCAATCGATTGATCCCCTGTCTTCATTATTACTGGGCTGACATTGTATTGCTGAGTTGAAAGCAAACATGGCCAACCCCCTGCAAAAGGTTAAACATGTTAAGCTTGGCAACTAGCAGCAGACAAGCCATTGTTTAGGACAGGTTTATAAATTAATTTGTCACGCCCTGTTTTTGTTTTTCTATCAGTGGACAGTCATTCATAGATCAAGTCAGTTAAAGGAAAGTATTGATAAAGTAGTCTGGAAATGGCGTTCTGCGTCCTCATCCCAAAGTGAGACGCCAGGCCAGGTTTCTGAAGAGCCATTTGGAAACTCAAACAAGGAGCCTTTGGGTGTTGCCATATTGGAACTTCTGCCTATCACTGTGATCCAGAAATGAACTTACATGTGGAGAATGTGTGGAGCGGAGGTATGTTAGATGAAATGGTAAAGACCTCTGTCTTGGAAACGTCTGTCAATCAAACACTTATGTCCATAATTATGCACAATTACCAATGTTTGGATTAACCAAATGGTGTTATATAAAACTTCACCCTAGGTACAGTGTTCATAGATGTGCGAAGTAAACTATAGAGCCCAAAACTCTTATTGTACCAGGATGTAAACATGCATATTTCTGCTCCAAAGTTGGACATGGGAGTCAGCCCCCGGTAGACACTAATAGTACTGCAGCTTTTGACTCTTCTGCATTTAACTCACAGCTCAGCCACAGAGGCTGCAAATTTATAGACTTCACATTTTCAGCCATGTACCAAAATGGGCTGCTCCACTGTTGTTGGTTTAAATGTGAATGAGTGAATTTTTCTGAGGGTTGTGGTGAACAGGGGCACACATCAGCTGATGTTCGACTGAAGACTGTCAACACTGAAGACATCCTACTGATTTGATCTTTCTTTCTATGAGCTAGTCAGATGAATTTCCATAAAAGGGATCAATAAAATGTATTTAATTCAATCTTTTCTGTTGTTGCCGTAGACACCATCATGTACAGTAGACATCCTGCGGGGTCTTGGTGATCTTGGTGGTTCTATTGGTTCTAGTGTTCCTGAAGGACTGACTGATGGCACTGACTTTGTGTGACAACACAAAAACACAGAAATCAGAATGACGTTTCAAGACAAGTTGAATGAGAGGTGTCTGCCTGTGTTTCTACACAGAGTGAATGTTTTAAAGTTTAGTGTCTTTGCAGAGTTCCCACACCTGTTCTAAAACCTGATTTTTCACAATAAGTTCTTCCTTAAAAAGGACCAGCCACCAGTTACAGAGTAGTTGCTTGGTGCCCAACTCAAACATTACTCAAAAATCCAATACATTCCCTGTTCTTTGGTTATTCAGAGCTAGACGTCCTGCAGAAAAACAGTTAAAGCACTGTTTTTACAGGAGTCATGCGGTAACTCCTCACATCAGTAGCAAACTCGTGCTGCCTGGGTGGTGGCCATATTTACTTACACTGTTATTGCATTTCCACAATTCCCTCCCTATTTCCAATAATCGTACTTTTTTAACTGTCTTCCTCCTGTGAAGTGACTTCGACGATTCTGCCGTTCTCCACCCACTGATTCGGTATCGCGTGACACCAGTCACCGTTCAAAGCGGAGATTACCTTGGTTGTGTTTAGAAGGAGCGGGTAAACTTTTTGTACAGTATCAACCTTCGCACAGAGGTTCCTGCTGTTCCTGTCAATGGGAAAATAAACAGATGCACATTTTTTGTTTATAGCTGCTCTGAATGATGGATTACAGAACACAGATAGTGGTAATTATCGGAAAACCATTAAAATTCCGACACTATCCATACCCTTCCATGCAGTCTGTATCATACTTTGGACATGGGATTTAGGATCTACAGGATACAGGGAGCATATGCTGAGAGGAATAAACGTTTGCCTAAATCCACTTGCCTTGCCCTTAGGTAATCTTTATCCTATATTTATTTTTATCCCTTTTTTTCAGATTCCCTATGTCTGTCTTTTTTTCTCCACACCAAGGTGCATGGGTTTACAGTAATGCAGAGCGTATGGGGACGACGATGGCATGCATTGTCTCTGTTTGACAGCGTTTCAATAGATAATCTCTGAGTGTCTTGGATTTTGTTCAATCTATTAACTATAATGGCATATATTTAGTGCTTTCTAACTTTGCCTAGGGCTTCTGTCACCCTTACACAGCATTCAAAGTGGCAGCATGTTAAAGGCGATGGAGTAGCACGCAATCTGGTTGTTTATGAGAAATGAAAAGCATTTTGTTTACACTGGAGAAGAGACAATTTATTTGTAATTCGCAGCAATAGACACATTGAAATTTTTGTTTTGTAAATGTAGGTGGATTTTGAGACAAACTGATAAACCTTCATGGTTGTGTTTGACAGCAGTAGTTTTAATTCACTGCTGTATTGTTTTATACATTGAATGTTCACAAAAGATGCTAGCATAATCGAAAAAAAGCAGCAGCCACTGTACAGATCACACAATTTTCAAAGCATTCTTTTACATCTAAGGATACAGTGACAAGAAATTAAATACACACGAATTCAAGTGCAACCTAGTTAAAACAAAGACCCACACAGGTGTAATTTATGCCAATTTATGCAATTCAGCTGTACTTGATGCCTCAATTTGCCCAAATGTTACACTTTGTTTTAATATTACATACCACATTCTGATTTCAGTCAACAACATGAAACAAGAATGACAGCCAAATCTTAGTAGCACTTTACATGTCTCACCCTTAGTTGAATTAAAAAAGGAGTCACATTTTAGAATAGGACACACATATGTGTAATTAATTAGTTTATATAATTCTTGTGTAGTGTACTGGCTATTAATTGTGGTTAAGGTTTAGGATAATAACCATTAATTAGTTGCTGTTTAGCAGATGTATTTGTAATGTATTGGCTCTTTGTTAGAGTTAGGGGTTCCTGTTACAAAAATGTTATATTTAATTTCAAACAAAATTAGAATAAAATACATTTTGTACTAAAGGTTAAATGTCTCGGGTGACACGGTGGTGCAGTAGGTAGCACTTGTGCCTCACAGCTAGAAGGTCCTGGCCGGGTCTCTCTGTGTGGACTTTGCATGTTCTCCCCATGTCTGCGTGGGTTCTCTCCAGGTACTCCGGCAACCAAAAACATGCATACCCTGCCTTCACCCTAAGTCAGCTGGGACAGGCTCCAGTGTCCCCAACCCTTATGAGGATTAAGGGGTAGAAAATGGATGGATGGGTTAAATGTCTCAATATACCCTAGAAAACACCTACAAAGATAAACTAGAAAGCACTTGTATGCACATGTTTCAGTGATTTTACTGGGCCATAGTCTTCCAATCATTACTTTTTTTATCCCTTAATCTTATACTGTTGCTTAGTCTATCAAACCTCAGTCATGCACCTAAATGTACCTTTTCTCATTCAACAAGAATGTCAAGTAGATTTTAAGACAAAAGCACTCAGAGAGTGCAGACCTCCACCAAGGCTCAGTTTCTCTTCATAGTGGAAACCTACGTACCATTATCATTCGAACCGCTGCTCACTTCCTCCATAATATTTGACCCTCACTATTAGATTCTTTGACCATGAAAACCTGCCATCAGCATTTTGAATCAAATACATATCATTATTAGTTTAATAGTTATAAATGTTTTCTTAATAGCAAATTTCTTTGGGATCTACCTCTGTAAATGTTGAAGATACATCAAATCCATGGACACATTATTGAATCAGCAGACTTTCCACTACAATTTGGTGTCAGTATCATGTCTATAGCTTTATTTACTACCTTGCAGTAGCTATTTTTCCTCATTCCCTGTAAGTCTAAGCATTCTGATTCACTAATATCCAGAATATTGTCCATATTTGAATCAGACTTTGTGGTTTGATAGAAACTATTATGGCGTTATCCTATGTTTTTTGGCTACATTTTCTGGGTGTTATTTGTAGCATTGCAAGGACAAATGTTGAATTTGGCCCTATCTCACAATGATGAAGAATCTTTTAAAAATCTTCTGTATCCAGACAATGACCCAGATCACTGGTCTTTTCTGATATATCTTGAAAATTTCATCCATATCCGTTCATAACTTTCTGAGTTATGTTGTGAACAAACAGATAAAATAAGACCAACAAAACATAACCTTCTTATAATACATGTAAATGAATACAGGATAAAAGTAAAATGGATATTATGAGGTTTGAACAAGTGACTTCTTTGAACAACATCGTTGAGAAAGTGAAGTGAGGTGGGTAATATTTAAGTACATTTACATTCTATGGGTAGTTTAAAAAGTAGCTGTTTTGCAGAATACTTTTTTACTCTTATTCACTTATGTTTGGCCACATGCCACCATAAGGAGGAATCATTTCTACCCTGACTACATTTTTACAGATTTTGTTACCTTCAAATGGCAATGGTCAACCATCATACTACGCCACTGTGTCAACACAATAGTCTGAAAATCAATAACGTAACAAAATGAGCAAAAATGAACAAAATAATCAAGTAACTTAAAATGAACAAGCTATACACAAGAAAATGAACAAGACAATACAAACCCTAATTACACGTACTGTATATTGGTAAATGTACTGCTGTGGCCTCTCATGAAGCTGCAATAAGTAGCTTCACGTTATTGTGCCATTTCTTCTTAGATAGATAGATAGATACTTTATTTCGAACAAAAAAGTATTGCAAAACCAAAGCAAATGACAAGTGCAATAAAATA
>JAQQAE010006258.1:0-16843 GCA_029823295.1 Pseudamia nigra
TCCATATATAAGGCGCACCGGATTATAAGGCGCACTGTCATATTTGGACAAAATTGACGGCGTTTAGGTGTGCCTCAGAGTGCGGAAATGACGGTATAAGTAAAAATCTATCCTTCATTGATGTCTTTGTGGAGTCTGTTGACTCATCCTGACAATATTCTGTTGAATGTTTAAAACCATGTGCAGTTCACACATCCTTGAAAAACACTGGTATCTGCAGGCAGGTGTAGTAACAACCGAGCACAGGAGAATCACACTGAATCTTCTTTCAACAGAGCTTTCTCATTCATAAATGAAGATCACCATGATTAAATGCTCTCCTTCCCTGCTGACTTGAGGTTGGAGTTTGGAGACACTACCGAGATCTGAACAGTGCACCTACTTCCTGACTGCTACCACAGAACAATCTATAATTCATGTGTTGAAGATAGGGGAATGTGCTGAAATGAACAGAGCCCCCCTGCCCGTGTGTTCATTCCTGCACACTTTTCTACCCTCTCTATATGTGTGTCTTCTAAAGAGGATTATGCAGCAAGAAAGGGGATAGCATGGTCTTACTGTACACTAAATAATTTACCTTCCACAAAGCATGGACTTATAATAAAAATAAAACAAATGTTTGAAAGACAAGTCATCCATTTGACTGTTCTCTTCTGTTGAGAGATGATCATACAGTAGAGCAGTGATTTTCAACAGGTGTGGCTCACATTTTCCGGTGGTCATTAATTCACAATTCATATCACCGCATTTAAATTCAGAATAAAAAATAAATAACAAATTAACAACAATTTTAAAAATTATGAAAAATTTAAAAATGCAAGAAATTAACAAGATGAACAAAATATTCGGTGAAATTTGCAAAAAACCAAATCCAGACAATTAATGCAAAAAATGCATATCTTGAGTTAAAAAAATGTACAAAAAATTAAACAAAGGTGAAAACATAAACAACAAAATAAACAAAATATAGAAGTAAATTAACTATAATGAACAGAATAATCATTTAAATCAACAATAATTATCACACTAAACAGATCAAATGAACAAAATTGAAGAAAATAAGTATACAGTATGTAGACAAAACCCAAAATGAACAAAATAATCAAGTAAACAAAAACTTAAGCAACCCACGAAATGGAACAACCATCAACAAAATAAACAATAAAATGAGCAAAAATGATGAAGAATCCACGTAAATGAACAATATAAGCAACAAATCTTGTAATTAACAAACCCTGACTATGTGGTAACATTTTTTTTGTCTGCATTTGACAGTGTTTAACATCATCTATTTAAAATTTTCCTGGTTGTGGATCTGTCACTTTATTGATGACAATTAATGTGGCTTTTACATTGTTATTGCCTGTTTAAACATGGATATGAAGTTATGCACTACTTAAGGAGATTTTGTATAATTGAATTGAATGGAATTGAATTACAGTGTCACCTGTCATCTTTCAGTCAGATATCTGTGTTGCCGCGGCAACAGCTAAAGCACCTCCATTGAAGTCCCATATCATTTAAAAAGCAATTAAATACACTTTTTCCCATGGAGTTTGCTACCCACTCAGAATGATTCTGAAACCCACTTTTGGGTCCCAAAACTCCAGTTAAGACCCTTTGCAGTAAAGCATGAAGTTTTTACAGAGTGCAGAATGTGCCCCTTCCAAATGCGGAGCAAATCACTTGCAATTGCATTATTCATGATTCCACAACATTGGCAATCTCCCTGTCTTAGAGTCAAACCTAATACCGTTTGACTGCAGAGTACTTATGTTAGCTACTGTCAAATCAGTTCCTAAAGCACTTAAGCTAGGTGAAGTACCTGCTGGTCTTTAGCTGTAATTATAAGAACAAATTGAAGGAGAGTTTAAATAGCCCAAAAAGAAATTCATCATTAAAATAAAGCTTTAATATTACACAGTTACTTGACTATTGTGATCCTCTCCTCCAGGTCCTGTCACTTGGAGCTGATGTATTGCCAGAGTACAAACTCCAGACAGCACGCATTGACAAGTTCACCATCCTCCATTACAGCCCTTTTAAAGCTGTGTGGGACTGGCTGATCCTGCTGCTGGTTATCTACACTGCAATCTTCACTCCCTACTCGGCTGCTTTTCTTCTCAATGACCAAGAGGAGCAGAAGAGACGTGAATGTGGATACTCCTGTAACCCTCTTAATGTGGTGGACTTAATCGTGGACATTATGTTCATCATTGACATTCTTATAAACTTCAGGACCACGTACGTCAATCAGAATGAGGAGGTGGTGAGTCATCCAGCGAAGATAGCAATTCATTACTTTAAAGGCTGGTTCCTTATAGACATGGTGGCAGCAATTCCCTTTGACCTTCTCATCTTTGGCTCAGGATCTGATGAGGTATGTTTGTTATAATGCATGTTTTACTTTTTTATTCCCAGGAAGCTTTACTGCACATGTCTGACCATGACTATGCTTGCCCTGTTATCTATTCACTAAGCTCAGACTTGTGCCCTTGGGCCACCACTTAAAGCCTGAATCTTTCTGTCTCGGCTCTGAAAGGATTACTTTAAATTGCATGTTTTTTTCCCCTCCTTTTTTTCCTTTTTTTTGAATAGTTCTCATCCTAGAATCCATTTACACGGATTAATGGCTTACCAAATGGCAATCAATGATGCATTTATGTGAGGCGCAGGCCAGTGGGCTGTGCGTACAGCTTACATGCAGATGTGGGATGACCATTGGTAGGCTAGCTGCCAGGCCCGCTGGCTTGTTTGTTGGTAGGATATGTCCCCTCAGCCTCTGGATCCACTTCACTGCTTTATCGTGCTCTGTAGGAACTCCATTACACCAGAAAATCTCCTGTTTATAAACCATAATCATCTTTTCCACTGCTGCTTCGGCTACTGTTGAGTCAGTTCAGTCAGTAAGAGACAACAAATTACAAATAATTCACAAAAAGCATAACAAATTAACCACAAAACAGCTCAATCAAATTATTTTCTTTGTTAAATCCATACAAAGCATGAAAATTTAATGTTTTATTTGTATAATGTAATTCATTATACATACAGCATTATTATCCCAGACAGCTTAAGAGCAGCCGTGTATGTCATATAACATGATTACATTCTGACACGGATTGTATTTATAGTTTTCCAGCAGGTCCTATTCACATGCATCCGCATTCAGAAAATAAAAACAGTTGAGACAGTGACAGATGGTTTTCACAAGACCCCATTCATTTAGCAGCTTAATAAGACGGTTTTAACCTACAAGCACTTAACTAAACTGTTTGATTAAAGCAGGAAATATATTTGAAATAAATTTTAATGAATGGCTTCTTGCTGTCAGAAAGTGTTATGCACCATGCAGTGTATTGTTCTCAGTAATTAAAGGAAAGTGTTTTTAACTGGTTTGACTGTGAACATGGGTGCTTTGTCCCAAGTTGAACACTATCAGTGAGTAACAGAGAACTGCAGGACGAAGGGTGGGCTGTGGTGCTGTGCAGCTACTCTATATTATGTAATTATAGACTTACAACTTGAATTGGATTTAATTAGACTATGCCTTGCAGTGTGCTTACAAGTTTATTATTTGCAAGATTTTAAAGTCCAGTTTTAATATTTTATTTTTAATGCTTACTCAGTATTATTTCCTATAGTTTTGTATTGAAAAAGTAACATTTATGAAGACAAAAAGTAGTTTAACCAAAGGAAAAATAATTCCATTAAAACATGCGATTTTCCTTGACAATGTGTGTACTTGTGCTTTAAATTCATGCCGGGATGTGGTCATGTAAGAACAAGAAGCAACAACGACACATGGTCCCAGTTTACCTAAGCTGTTAACCTGTGTGAGGAGAATTAACTGGAACATGCAAACTCACACTGGCACAAAATAAATACAAAATGTGGCAAAAAACAACTTTAAAAATCAAAAACCACATGGTACCAGTGTAAAGTTTTACAGTTTGTCTCTGCTCAGTGTCATGGAAGTTTTAGCACTCTGGACACCAATTTGGATTAAGAACACAAGAGTCACTGAATTGGGGTTAAAAGCAAATATATTGTTACATGTGTAAGAATAAATGAGACAACAGATGCACACGTGTCCAAAACCTTGCCCTCTGCTGTCTGCCTGAACAAAATATTAGTCAAAAATATTATTACAAAATATTAGTCTAGAGTAACTTGATTGGTTACTTTTCTTTTTTAGCCTTAACCTTTGTCAGGAATATTTCTAGAAACAGCTCGTCCGTCCCCTAAGTTTGTTGACTTGTCTGATTGGAGACATGGAGGCTGGACAGGCAGAGAGCACGTGTTTACAGTTACAAAATAAGTACTGGATTACCATGCTTAAATTGAGATAATGAGCCATTTCCTTGTCATTCCCCCCTTTTATCATTTTAAACACTACATTGTACATTTCATTGAACACTATCTTTTACTATGATGCCAGAAGCCGTTATTGCGAAGTAAAATTACTTCTGTAGTTACTGATCTAGGTTTTTGATTAAGTGAAGTATAAAAATAAAATCCTCCCTCTTTAACAGATTTTAAAGACTGAATTAAGTGTACTGGTAATGCTAGGTGAGCATAATAACAACATCCAGTCCAATATCCAATAATCTCCATTATATCCTGTAGTAGGGCCTTTTTCAGTGGTTACAGTAATACTATTTCGAAAAGTATGCATTCCTGGATAATCACCCCCCATATTTGGCACAGTCAGCTACTCCCATAAAGATAGCTGTAAGGTTTTCTCTCCCAATAACAAAATTGAGGATCTTTATCTTGAAAACAAAACAGTAGCTTCTTCGTCTTTCAAGGGGGATGGAAGAGCTGCTTTTACCTGTGCAGAGATAGAACTTACTGTACAATACGAGTTAATTGTTAGTTTTGACGTCTGGGCAAGAGGAAGACAGGAAACCCGGTCTAACTATGTTTCCTCCAATATCTGAAGACAATTTCTTAAGTATTCCCCATCTTGGAATAATGTCCTGTAATAAAATTTTAACCAATTACATCTGCCTGTCTAAAGGGAAAAACCTCTAACCATATGGAGAACACGTCTGCAATAACTTAACCAATCTTTGATCCTCTGGTAGGGGTCAAGTCAATAAAATCCATCATTACATGTTGAAATGGGACCACAGGAATCGGAAATGCTGATTGTACATCAGAGGACTTCTTATAATTATGTTGAGCACATACAGTACTAAACACTTTTTACAAAAATTTCTGCAAATGTACTAAATCTTATGAAATCCAAATTTTTTGAAATGAAGTCACTCATACCCCTCTTTGACACATGATTCAATCCATGTGACAGTTTGGCCAGACAAGGATACAGTGGTCTTGGAAGCCATGGTTTATCTTGTGAACTTCTGTCTATATTGCGTGATTCTGAAGGCGTTTACCTTCAGAATCATGACCCTGTTTCTTCCAGGCTGCTGTTTCCACAGGAGTTGCCATAGACTGAAGATCTTAAACAGACATGTGAGGACAGGTTGATTAACAATATCAAGAAACATTTGATAACATTTGAAGTGAGTAGACCTTTGGTGACATAGCTGCAGATTTTGCAGCTGTATGAGCATAAAAATTTCCTCTAAATACATGATTTTGAAATTCAGAATGAGCTCGACACTTTCAACCAGCGATATAAGATGGAAGCCAGATAGCTTCGAGAAGATAGCTGACAAATTTGTGATACTGAATAGATGCTGTTTGGGAAGTAAGAAAACCCCTAGTTTTCCACAGTGTTTCAACATCATGTACAACTCCAAAAGCATACCTACGGTACTTGTTGTTTTAACAATTGGAGTTTTCGAGTGACGCTTTATGTCCCAGGGATGCCAAACATTTCAATAATGCATTTGTGTCCATAATGCAATTTTCCTCAGTTGTGGAGCAACTTAATAAACATCCACACATGGTATGATACTTTCTTTTGGAAAAGTGAATCCAGCCAAATTTTCTTGCAATGTACTGTAGACATATGTCCTATATTTTTTCTTAGAAAGTAAAGTGAACCACTCTTGGGAATCTTTGTCAACATGGACACTGGAACATTAGCTAAATCAATGACACTGAACCATTGGGCATCACCTGGAATGGATGACAGCATTGTCACTGGATTTGGCACAAGGGATGCTTGAGCAAATACAGCTTCATTCACCGCGCTAGAAACAGCTCGTCCGTCCCCTAAGTTTGTTGACTTGTCTGATTGGAGGCATGGAGGCTGGACGGGCAGAGAGCAGGTGTTTACAGTTACAAAATGTTTAAAATGAGATAATGATCCATGTCCTTGTCATCTGTCACTATTTTCAAAATATCACTAAAAGTATTGTTTTTACTTTCATCTTACATTTGTACAAAATCCTGGAGATTCACAGACACTGTTAGACTTGCAATAGTGACAATGTTGTATTTCAAATCATGCACTGTTTTGGCACAGGTGACAGGTAAAGTAAAAAAATATACAGTACATCATCACAAACACATCAAAAAAGTCCTCATATGAGTGTGCATACTACAGCATGATTTGAAATAAACATTTTCACTATTGGAAGTCTAACAGTGTGCGGGAATCTCCTGGATTTTACAAGATCCAGCAGTGACTTCTACGCTCCTGCTGCCAGAGATAGATGTGTGAAGTGCCCATTCTTTATTGATTTTATCTTCCATTTGTGCAATCAAATCACCATACTTCCAACTAAATATAGATGCTTAAATTGTAGTCTTTTGCAAATATGAGTATATACTTGATGATAGAATTACATAGGCTGATAATTTAATTAAAATGACGATTACAATTATGATTGCACCTGTAATTTGATTAAGTCTACAACCCAAAAACTAACTAACTATACAGAAACTAAACAAAACAGTGTGTCTATGATACACAGTTTAAATGTGTCTGTTTTGACAATGACTGTGGCTGACTGAACACTAAGAAGCTTATGAAGTTGTCTGTTAATGTAAAAGTAATACAAAAATGAAGTTTGCGCCAACGAAAGCCAAGTGTGAAGATTGTAGAAAGGACAGAATATTAAGCAGGAAAACCTCTCTCCTCACAGCCTAATGTAGCCTGTAGAAAAGTCTAAGACAATGTTCCATCTAAAAGCAGGAAGGCAGTAATCCATTATCATCACAGAAAATAAATGATCTTATTGTCCAGGTGCATTTTTTAGATTCTGAACATTGTCAAAACAAAGTCAGTGTTTCCAAATGTTAAACTAGTTATTTTGACTTTTAATAAGCAATAAATGCATCATTCATTAGGAATCATTATTCTCTCTATGAACTTTGAACTGCAGTGGAAATGCTGAAATACATTTAATAGATGATTTATGAAAAACAATGGGAACACTTTGTTAATTTTTTTTTCAGACAAAATGCTACTTAATTTGTCTCCAAAAAAGAGATTATATGCAACACTAATAAAGTGATTTGACTGGTGGGGGTCTTCATTTCTACACCATCAATTCTCTTAAAGGACATTTTTATTGGTCTTATAGATCAGTGATGTAATTATAGGAATGGTGACTACAGTTCATTAAAGCTTTTTTGATGGCACTGAAACAAAAACATTTCAACTCAGAAGCATCCACTGAGTGGAAGTCTCTGCCTGTATAGACCTGAAAAATAGTAATTACCCATTTATCATGGGTTGAAAAGCAAGAAATGTAGGTTTAATTTGAAACATGGGTGGATGGGGGATGGCATCTCTAGATCCTCCTGGAAATTTTCAGCATCCAACCCTTCATTCTCTGTGTTCTACTGAATTGGTAATGCATTGTTTTTTGGTATTTCTACATATGTTCACAAAGGGAACAAGAATTTGTGCAGGCGACCTGCCAGTCAACACAGCTTCACAGCTGTCAAGCTAGTATGTTTGTTATTTTTTACCTGTTCCATATGATGAAGAAATTAGAAATTTTGGCTGCCTCTCTTCTGTTATCCTGTGGTTAGATAAGCTACAGGTGTAGCTCCGTAGTAACTACTGCAACGACTTCAAATCTGCGAGAGCATGAGCTGGTGCCCCTTTGATGTTGTAAACTGTGTTGACTGGCAGGTCGCCTGTCTAATCATGTACCACAGGCCACGACAAACCACGGGCCACGAGCCTGTCTGCCAGCACGTCGACCTCACCTTTAACAAAATAGGGAACAAAATCAGCAAAATAGTCCTGTACATTTTTACTGTACACATGACAAGTTGTCTTGTTTAACTCTTTAAATGCTTGTTTATTCATAATGTACATTAAAAGTACAGTGTACTGTCAAAAAATGCATTTTGCCAGACACCTCACCAATCAGAAATCAATAAATAAATGACAAATTTAAAAAAATAAACATTATAGTAAAACATCCTAATAATACATGCTTAAATTGAAGTGAATCAAAATTAATGAAAAGCTATAATAATATAATAATGTTAATGAAAATTAACTAAATAAATTATGAAAACTCACAGTAATGACCACAATAATTGAGAAAATTTAAAAAAAAAAGAAAGAAATGAACAAAAATAGTACATCTGTAAGATTCTGAGAGAATTATGAAAGACTAGTCCAATAATGACCAAAATTGTCAATATGTACTGTATATCAGGGCACAAAAGTTACATATCACCAAGAAATCAGGAATTTAAATTGTTTAGTAGTTTAATTCAATTAATATACCAAAGAAAGAGCAGTTTCAATTAACACAATATTCCCATATCCTGAATGAAATGGAGCAGAAAGAAGGATAATCTTATGACATCTGCCACTCTGTTGCAATAATGACTTTATAAAAACATCATATTACAAACAAAACCAATCAAACATAACAAAAATACAAATAAAACAACAGAAAAACAATTCATATAGCTGCAGGGAAAAAGCCTTTCCCAGGTTTCTACAAAAAGAGCGGTAACACATGATGGACAGATACGTATCCTTTCAATACAACAATATACAGTACAAACAAACATATAACAGACACAACCCAGCTTTCTGTTTGCAATAAATTAGTAGGTATGGCCAACATATAACAGCAAATTTATTCAACAATAACAGAAAGAAATCAGTAAAATAGAGAAATTGCAGTTAAGTGTCTTGATATAATTGGTAAGTTGTACAATGATAGGAGTTGCAGTTTTAGCGTTTTCTTGAAGATGGAGATGGAATGTGATATTCTTAGTTTTCCATCAAGCTGATTCCAAATCTGCGGCCTTCTGCACACAATACTGACGCTGATGGATTTTAACTGTTGTTTTTTTCCAAGTGACTTGGTTTCCCTGTGGTATAAGTGCGTATACTGTATACAGACGAAGACTGGAATGGACCTCATTCCAGTCTACGGTTGATCTTATGGACAACCTGGTACATTATGCAAGCATTCTGGAAATAATTGTGCTCTACAAGCCTTAGAGCATTGTCCTGGAGGAAAAGAATTGTGGTAGACGAATTGCATTCTGACCATGATTTTCTTTTGGAGACTTTCTAGCTTTTTTAAGTGAGTTGGAAATGTGTTACAACATATGATATTGCAGTACAGTAAATGGGGATTGAATAAAGTTTCATATTGGGTGAGAAGGGCAGAGAGTGGGAAAAAAAAACTTTAAAAAAAAACTGCCAAATATGTGAAATACCATGCAGGTGATTAGATTAATCTATGGTACACAAAACTTTTGTGTGTTCCTACTATCTCCCTCTGTTCATTTTCTTTAGACTACCACTCTGATTGGTCTTTTGAAGACAGCCAGGCTCCTGCGGTTGGTGCGAGTCGCCCGAAAGCTGGATCGTTACTCTGAGTACGGAGCTGCCGTTCTCATGTTGCTCATGTGCATCTTCGCTCTAATCGCCCACTGGTTAGCATGCATATGGTACGCCATCGGCAACGTGGAGAAGCCCTACTTGGAGCACAAGATTGGCTGGTTAGACAATCTGGGCGTGTCCATAGGAAAGAAATACAACTACAGCGATCCCAGCTCAGGTCCCTCTATCAAGGACAAGTACGTCACAGCACTTTACTTCACCTTCAGCAGTCTAACTAGTGTGGGTTTTGGAAACGTGTCCCCAAACACCAACTCAGAGAAGATTTTTTCCATCTGTGTTATGTTGATTGGCTGTGAGTATGTTGGGTTTTTTTTTAATTTTACTCAGCATTGATCTTTTTCAGTGTTCTCTCTTTGTCTCCACAGCATTTAATTCCTTTACTGGTTATTCTTTGTATTTCAGCTCTCATGTACGCCAGTATTTTTGGGAATGTCTCTGCCATCATTCAGCGGTTGTACTCAGGTACAGCCCGGTATCATGCCCAAATGCTGCGGGTGAAGGAGTTTATCCGCTTTCACCAAATTCCCAACCCGCTGAGGCAGAGGCTAGAGGAGTACTTCCAACACTCCTGGACCTACACCAACGGCATTGATATGAACACGGTAACTTGCAACAATTGCAGCAAAAAACAGCAGCATCTAAACTCTTTAAAGTTACTTTTTTTGGCAAAATTCTAAAAAGTTTCTTTATTTCTTTGTCTGCTTCCCATTTGGATTAACAACTCTTCATAAGAACAGGAGGTACATCATTTGATTTCTTGGTATTTGCATGGGCAAATGTCTCATTCACTATTATTATTATTATTATTGCCTTTGAAATGTTCATATGTTCATGTACTATAATGCTAAAATCAGTGGCATCATACTCCATTTTCACAACGCTTACAGCACTAGCTTATAGTTGTGTTTAAATGACCTAGTTGGGTAAACAGTATTGTTATCAAGTCTGGTCTAGTTCATTATAATAGCAAAATTATGAAAAGCTCATCGTTTTACTAAAACTACTTAGGTTGTTGTTACCTGTATATGATTTAAAAGTTATGTTAAAGTTGAGTTTAACCTTTTGAATTTCAGGCTTATTGTACTTCCAAACAATCTTTAAAATAATGTCACTTGTTTTGAGCAAGGTGATGTAAATGATGGACATCAGGGCATGACAGTTGACAGTGAAATATATTATATCTTTATTATGCTTCTTATTTTGATCCATTTTTCTTCATTTTTTGGTTGTTTTGTTCATTATATTCTTTTTTTTTTTGCTCATTTCCCTTCTAATTTCCTTCACTTTTTCTTAGTACTTTGTATTTTTTTCTTTTCTAATGTGGCTCCTTTTCTCTGATTATTTTGTTATTTTGCTTTTTGCCTTTTTGTAATTACTATCATTCCTGTCAGTTTACCATTGTAGGGCAGCATAGTGGACACCATGCATGAAAGGGTTAAAATTGCTGTTTGAAAGCGCAATAATTAAAAGAGCGTTTCAAAGCATGCAAGTTTTATTTTTTCCAGCAACAAAAAAACCAGAATTATTTTAGGGGAAAAAAATGTCCTGGGTCATTGTCATTAACATCCCAAAAGATGTGTGTGAATTGAAGTGAAAACTGAACATTTGTCTAGTACCGGTAGTCTAGAAGGATTTAGAGTTTAGATCTGAGAAGAAAGATTGTTGATGGACACAAAGAAGGAGAAGGATATACAGTACAAAGTTATCAACGTGGCCATATGGGGGCTAATAATTTTGACCTCAACTGTATGTTTAACATTGAGGGGCAGAAGCACTTATAACGTATGTGAGATACATGTTGGAATACCATTCATGGCTGATCTTAACAGATTTTTGTTGACATCATTGTGTAAGTATTTATAGAATCAGCCGAAGATTAACAGTGCACTTAAGTGTACATACAGCAATAAGTTCCTGTTCACTGCTTTTATTTATGACTCCACCCACACAAGAGACATTATACATTACTTTATATGGGAGGTGTATTAATTAATCAGTACACTTTGTATGAGTGGCTACGTTCTAATTCTCTTTATCTCATGACAGGTCGCTCAAGTTTCTGTAGTTAGTGTGCGAATGTTGTAACACAGACTGTCTGAAGGGTTTTCTGCTCACAAGGGGCTAGATTATGTGCAATGCATGCATGAAGAGTATAAGTATGAGAAATGTGTGTTTCTAACATATACCATTTTGTTGCATAATGAAAATGTGAGATTCTTCCTGAGAGCTATTCGTTTGTAAGAGCCCAAATTTAATCCATGGCTCTTTCAAATAAACAGATGTGAGATACAAAAATCAAAGCTTCTGTGTTCTCTGCAACACCACCTTCCCTGCACTTCAATATTCAGTCAGTTCAGATTTTTTTTAAAAGAATAATAAATCCAAAACTCAGTGTGCATTGTGCATTGTGTTTTTTTTAGGGGGCGGTTACATAAGTCCAGGTGGCAGTTATTTTTGCACACTCACTCACAAGCATTTTTAATGTTGATATTAATCATTTGAGCTTGTCTTGTGAGAAGTATTTTTGTGTCTCACCTGTTTTAAGCTTTTATCCCTCTCTTCTATATGTGATGCATGTGCTTACATCAGCGTGCTTTGTTCTTTAATCCCATGTGTTTATCTTTACGTTATTTTCAAGCTTAATTATAAATTCTCTTCCTAAAAGAACATTCATCATAGCACATCTGCTGCAAACAACTGCATCTCATGCAAAAATGTCAAACCAATAACTTTTGTATTTTACGCACATTTTTTCTACTTCATAGGTGCTAAAAGGCTTTCCCGAGTGTCTGCAGGCGGATATTTGCCTTCACCTCAACAGAAATCTTCTGCATAACTGCAGAGCATTTCAAGGAGCCACCAAAGGCTGCCTGAGGGCCCTTGCAATGCGCTTCCAAACTACACATGCCCCTCCGGGTGACACTCTGGTCCACTATGGTGACGTCCTCACTGCCCTGTACTTTCTGTCCCGTGGTTCTATTGAGATCCTGAAGGATGACATTGTGGTTGCCATTCTGGGTAAATGCATCACCTTTTATACCTTATGTTTCATAGCATTCAAGGACTTAAGACTTCAGTGAATCAAATGTTTTGCTTTAAGTATAATATTGGTTCATACACTACTAGTCAAAGGTTTGGACACACTGTCTCCTTCAGTGGTTTTTCTTTACTTTTATTATTTTCAACATTGTACATTAATACTGAAGACATCCAAACTGTTAAAGAGCATCTCTGGAATTCTGAATCATGTTACACAAACCCCATTTAATTTTGATGACAGCTTTACACATTCATGGAATTCTCTCATCAGATTCTCGAGGTGGTCACCTGAAACAGTTTTGAGTTTATAGGGGTGTCCTGTCAAGAGTTCATTTGCATTTGAGTGGGAACAGAGTTAATAGAACACGTTTCGGATTGTTTAACACTTATTTGTGGATGAATGTTGAAAATGATAAAACTGGTCTATCAGCACGTTGCAGGTAGAATTTGAGAGCTTTTTCATTATTACATCTAATGCTTCAAGGTGAATGTTTCATTTGAGTATTTGCTAGTAGTTCATCATTAATCTCAAAGCTCATTCACCCACAGACTGCTCAAATCAAAAGGTGTCTCGTCTCATTGTGTTGAATGTTGTCATAAAACATATGGAGACACAACTTGAAAAGGGAATTGGAGTCCAAAGTATGATAACTCATCTTTCATCAGTGCATATTTATGAGATAGGCATGTAGAAGATGACCAAGTGGATAAAAAAAGTCACAAAGTCTGTTTCATGACAGTTTAGGATCACAATTTTTCAATAAATTGCAAGTTGGATAAGAGGCTTTTCAATTGTGATGTACTGTATATACTTTACATCCACCCCCATACCCTAATGCATGCAAATGGTTTGGTGCTACGTATACAGTATTTTATGTGATATCAGCATGTAGTTCTAAAAGGCAAAATGTGGAGTAGACTTACTCGATATCCACTTTATGAATGATATTAAATATTCAACATTTTAAATTATTAATACAATAAATTTTCCAGCTCTGCTCATTATATTTGACAAATGCAAATATGTAGAAATGATTTTGTCATAAAAAGAATAACAGGTATACTGTACTGTAGAGCAATTCCCAAATAGACACATACTGTTTTAACACAGAAACACAGCAATTCAGTAACTGTCCGTCAGAGAAATAACTGCTATAATGTAAATGAGAAAAATTTTCAAGTCATTACAGCACCTAAGCCACATCATGTTCACACATTTTGACAGGAATAGCAAAATGAGCCTGGCATCTCCCATTTCTGTCCTCTTGGCAAGAGGGTTGTTCATGTGACAGGTTTGAAACTCTGACGTTTCTGTGAAGTGCCTCTGTGAAAGGTTGTTTGGCAATTTCAGAGAAACTGGTGAAATGGGCTGCCACTTTTTAACAGCGCAGGGAAATGAGTCAAAGCTGCAAAATTGGATTAGAGAAAAAGGCAGTAAATGACACGTCTGAGTAAAACAATTATGAGCTATGAAACTCAAATAATTGTTTTGCCTTTGTCATATATGAAAACTGAATTATCACCGCTCATATTAGAGTAATGAGTATTTATCTTTTTCTTTACAAGTGAACCGCGACCAGGTGCTACAGGCCAAGCCTGGATTAAACTTGCTATTATTCATGAGACGAATGCTCTGCAAAGCCGCACCTGACAGAATGAGGTTTAAGCTTAGCAAAAGCTGCTGCATCACACCAAACCCATTATTAGCAAACACGGAGGAAAAGTCACTGTTCTCATAGATCAGCCCATTTATATGTGATACTGCACAAACAGAATGCTCCATCAGCACCATTTTGCTCTAATTTGTTTGTGAAACCTTGTTTGTTAGTTACTGTCATCAGATACAAAGCTGCACTGCCCTCTAATAAAGCAATGGACAGTCAAGATTGCAAAGACATCTTTCTGTTATAATGAGTAAAAAAGTACTAGTAACATACCACAGGTGACTTCGCAGTCATCTACAAGGTTTCCAATTTAACGACTTTCTTAATCTTTGCTGTAAGAGCTGTGTGCGGGGGAGAGATCTACAGCACAGTGTGAGGCTTTCCTCTGTGGTTGAAAGGTATCCAGTGCATGCTGTGAAAAGCACACTAGCATCTAAAATATCATATCTCTTTCTCCGGAACCCCTGCAAGCAGTGTTGGCATTAAGTGAATCCCATGATGAACAAAGACTTTTTTATGATGGCCTTTCAAAGAAAGTTGTCATCCAGAGGAAAATTAACCTTTCTTTCAGCAGCCAGCACTGGTTCTTAAATCATAAACCTAATCTTGTTGGAGACTGAATATGAAATTTTGTAAAGTTCATTGTGTGGTAGATGTAATCATCACAGTATTTTGTTTGAATTACACAATATACAGTATAAAGCATGTCAATCAGAATCAGACTTTCTTTCCCCACATCAAAGTTGCTTTGAGTTAGCAGCTACTCTCAGTATAAATAATGAAACAAAGGCAGAGAGACAGCTGATGTGCAGGCCTTGGGAGAACAACTACACAGAGAAGAAATGCTGTTTGATTTTCATTATCTATAAAAACAAACACGTCTCAAGCCCTTTACTGAGATGTAGTTATATAAACCTGGATGGAATAATCCTCTCCATAATGAATGAATAAATTGACTGTAGGAGATATTGCAAGTAATGATGTGTCTTTTCCTTTTTCTGTCATGTTTCTGAGGAGATTTATTTTGTGTTTGTGTGTGTGGCACTATCAGGAAAAAATGACATCTTTGGAGAAATGATCCATCTGTTTGCCAAGCCTGGGAAATCTAATGCTGATGTGCGAGCCCTGAGTTACTGTGACCTGAGCACAATCCAGAGGGAGGATCTGCTGGAGGTGCTGGACATGTACCCAGAGTTTGCCGATTGCTTCCTTAACAACCTGGAGCTTACCTTCAACCTTCGAGATGAGGCTGCCAAGGTATGGTAATTTGACAGTGTGGGTTGTGTGTATCATTAATGAAACTTAGTGGAAGTTCAGCTGTCTCCCTGTGCAGACATTTTAAGTCACAAGCACCATAGATGCATTTATCACTGAATCATACATTAACATACAGTACAAGTCTGGTCAAAAATGCTGTGTGAACACTTTTGAGTACTGTAAATGTGATAGCCACAAGATTTCTAGATAAAACACTGTTTGAAATAATTATAACCTGTAACTCTGATCTGCATGGTCCATTAAAGCTACATCAGCGTCTCTGAAATAGACTAGTGTGGAAAAAGTTTTGTCTCAAAAACTTTTTATTTCACCCCATAAATGTCAGTATAAGAATGATTCACTGGAGCTAGTTATGCAATGTAAACATTAGTGAGCCTTTTACTCGCATGTGTTCACATATCGGACAAATATAGTGACCACTTTGACGTATCACGGTAAGTGACTCATGCAGCCAACATGGCATCTACGCATGTATATACAGTATGTCTCTGACAAGCACCAGTGTCTTGCTGAATCTGTTGATTTACATCTTCTACTGGTCAGGAGCTGACATGCTCTATGTTAGCCAGTCAATAGGTGCAAGTGTCAAACTGTAAATAGACAGCTGTCATTTCTGTTTTGAGGTTATTCTGCAGGCCCCTTCACCATTTCAATTATTTTATCTGGTCCTATTTTAACTGTCTCAAGACATCCCATCCTCAGCTCCATCCATCTTCATGACTTCAACTTCACTACCATTAGTGTATAGGGAGTTCCCTATACACTAGTTTCCGTTGGGAACTCATAAGTCATATGATCACTTTGCATGGCAGTCTTCTTGTTGGAATTAAAGACAAAGTCTATTCCTTTTGTTCACAATGTTTCAATTTCATTCACTTCAATTCAATTGTATTTGTATAGCACCTATCATAATCCAGGATTGTTTCTAGGAGCTTTACTATTCGAGGCCGAAGCCTCAGAGACTATACAGAGAGCAAACCCAACAGAACCTCTAAGAGCAAGCCTAGGATGAGGGGGCGGGGTGGGGGGGGGGCTCCAGCAAAACCAGGGC
>JAQQAE010006259.1:0-16843 GCA_029823295.1 Pseudamia nigra
GGAGGTTTTTCTCTTCTGTTAAAAGAAGTTTTTCCTCCCCCCTGTCGCCTTTGGCTTGTTCTCGGTGGTTCTGTTGGTTTACTCTCTGTATAGTCATGAGGTTTTGGCCTCGAATTGTGAAGCACCTAGAGATAATCGCTGATTATGATTGGCACTATACAAATAAAGATTGAATTGAATTAAATTGAAAATAAAATAGTCAAGAAAATAAACAAAATAATCAGGAAAATTAACAAAAATGAGCAAAACAATGAAGAAAATGAAATAAATAAACAAAAAATGAATAAAATAAATACAATAATAAACAATAATAAAATAAAACACAAAATAAGCAATGAAATAGGACCAAAATTCAAAATCAACTGACATAATATCTACATTTGTCAGTATATACTAAATGTAACATAATACAATTAGTAAAAATGAGGGTTTAACTCATTTTAACTCATTTCACAGCAATGCATCAAAATGAACAAAATAAGCATTAAATCAACAAAATGAACAAAATCAGAACAAATCAGCATAAATTAACATAATAATCTATAAGATTAACATAGCAAGCAAAACAAGCAGGAAATAAAATAAACAGTAAAATGAATAAAATACTGTATCAACAAAGTGGAGCCAAAATTTTGCAATAAATTGTCATAAAGCTTTTATTTTTTTAATGTGTAATAAAAACTTATTTGTTATTGTTGTTCAGAATAATCCATTAAAACAGCCTCAGCATTAAATCAACAGAATGAACACAATCAAACAAAATTAATGTAAATGAACATTACATTACATGAACAAAGTAAATTAGAAACGTGAGTAAGAAAATGAAACAAACTGTAAAGCAAATAAATTAAGCAACGAGATCAAAAATATATAGTAAAATAAATATTGTCTACATTTTTTCATTATGCTAAATTAACCCACACATCACAGCATTGGTTTGTGTTTTAAAAACTAAAATCTATGATAATGAGGTGTATGAAAATAAAAACTTGTGATCAAATTAATTTTTGTAAAACTAATAGAAAAATTAATAGAAAAATTAGAGAAACATTTCATCACCAAAATCCATTCAACATACAGTATTCTGAAAATCAGCATAAACTGACAATATAATCAAGAAAATGAACTGAAATCACAGCAAAACTGTCATTATTTAGGTAATGTACTTTTTTGACACGTATCTATTTTAGCAGTTATAATTATAATAATAAATGATTTATAAGTGTAACATTGTTTCTTATTTGTCAACCTAAAACTGCAGATTTTGATTCCTAAACTTCTTTTTTTGATTAAGTACTATAATTCATCAGACCATGCAGCTTTAGACAGTGTTTTGAAAATGATGGATAAAAGCAGGGTATGAAGCCCTCAGAGGAAGCTGCTGAAGGCGCTCCAGACAGCGCGCTGAAGACGAACAGTCCTGAATATGAATGTGTTGTTTTTTGTGCCAAAGTGAACTGGAAAGGCAGAGCCAGTGTTCAGCCATCACTGAAGGCACAAGGTGTCAGGCAGATGTTCAAGAAAATAGGTAACGGACAACTGCATCATCCTGGACTCACTCCCGAAAATACTGTGCAGGAAAGTCAACTGTATGAGCAGCTGATGTGGAATTTACTGGAAGCTCTACACTTTCATTCACTCGGTCGTATAGATTTAACTATCAATGTATTGTCACACCTTCTCCTTCAGTGTTTTTCTTTATTTGTATTATTTTCAGCATTGTCTATTAATACTGAAGACATTAAAAATGTGAAATAAGATGTATGGAATTATGTTGTAAACAAAAAATTATTAAACAACCCAGAACATGTTATATATTTTCGGTTGTTCAACACAGACACATTTAGTTTTGATCTCATCTTTGTACACTCATAATATTCTCTCATCAGATTCACCAGGTAGTCAGCTGGAACGCTTTTCAATTCACAGATATCTTGTCAACAGGTAATTTGTGCCATTCACTGCCTTTTAAATGTGCTTCAAACCATCAGGTGTGTTATGCAGAGGAAGAATGGCCACAGAGTCAATGGCCTTATTAGTCCTGGTACAACTACTGTACTGTACAAATCCATATTATGGCAAGAAATGATCAGTTAAGTAAAAAGAAAAGACAGACCATCATTAATTTAAGAAATAAACATCAGTCAATCTGAAAACTCTCAAAACTCTGTGTTCCAAACAGTGCCTTGTTGTAAAATGTGGAAGCTGGTGTTGCATTCCTGTCTGGCATCAGCCCAAATGCCTACTCTTTGCCACACACATCTATGTCGCTGAGATCTCAACATGCTTTGCACATCTGAGAGCATTTAGTATTAAAATTAGACAGGCAGCTGAATTCCCTACAAAACACAGCTGTGCTTGTGGCTGAAAAAAAGTCCTTGTCTTGTGTAAAAAAGCAGACCAGTGGCGTCTCAGAAAAACAGAGCATGCATTGCTTTCAATAAGCCTGGTCATGTAGAATTGTACATAATGCAACAAGTATACATATATTAATGATGATGGATATATGCATTTGTCATAAAAACAACATGGTTTGTGTGTATTTCTGTATATTTAAGAATAAATATTAATGATACTGCTACAACAACTACTACTACTACTACTACTAATAATAATAATAGTAGTAATTATAATAATAAAGTAAAGTTCAATTTAATTCAGTTGAATTTGTATAGCACCATTCATCATACAAGATCATCTCTAGGTGAATCACAATTCAAAGACAAAGCCTCAAAAACTAAAAATAAATAAATAAATGGTTTTCCAATTATATTTAATTGCATTATGGCATGAACTCAGCTACTGTATTTAAAGGATACTATTTGCTGGGAGTGGACAGGTACTGAGGATTTTGGATCCTTTACATAAAAAACTAAATATTCACTGCCTGAATTTATGTAAGTAAAAAAAACATACTTCTCTGAATCGCTCAGCTATTTGTCACTGCGTTTAGTTATAGTCATTCTTAATTCACAGAGTTAAATGGAGTACTTCATGGATCAAAGAACTGACAGGCGGGCAGGATGGGAGTATATCAAACCTGGATGTCTTATTTAGTGATGACAGAGGCAGAATACCATGAAGCTGACAAAAATTAAAGGGAATGACGCACAGAAGTCTGATTGGTGTGTTTTATATTACACAAAAAACAAAGGCTCACTCCACCTATTTGCACTGGGCAGATGGCAGGTGGTGACCCTGGCAAGATATCAAATCTGACCTGGCCTTGGAGTATTGACTGAGGGCTTTAGATTTACAAAATAGAGCCCTGAATGTGTCCCCAAGTCCAGTCACCAAAACCATTAAACACTATGTTGAAACTGTCTCTCACAAGGACCGTCTCAGAAAAAGACCTAGAGCCTCTGCTGCAGACGACACGTTGAGTAGAATCACCAGCCTCAGTAACCGACAGCAACTCAGATACTGTTTGAATGTTTTGTCGACTGCACTTGGGGGACACAGTAAAAGTTGTTAAGATGTTAAATTTGGACTGGCTTTCATTTGTTAAAATCATGATGGACTGGCTTTTGTCTTTACTTTTCTGAGTGTTTCTTGTCATAATATGGATTTGTACAGTCATCGTAGTAGTACTAATAGGACCACTGTCTGACTATTGAATACAACAAATGGCACAAATTACCTGTGGACAAGACACTGTGAATTGAAATGCATTGCAGGTGAATCTGATGAGAGAATGTCGTGAGTGTACAAAGCTGTCATCAAAGCTAAATGTGTGTGCATTGGACAATCTGAAATATAAAATATGTTCTGAGCTGTTGAACAGGTTTTCTGTGTACTACATAATTCTGTACATATTCTTTCACAGTTCGGATACTTTCAGTCTTAATGGACAATGTGGAGAATGATACACAGTAAGAAAAAATGCTGAAGGAATATGGTGTATTTATATTTTTCATCTTGTTTTTGTGGACTTTCTTGGAACCAACCTGGGTGTAATTTTTGTTCTATTCCCCAAAACCAAATGCAATATAAATATGATCACATAAATTGTATATTCAAGATAATCTTTAAAGACCTGGATAGACATTAGTTTTAATTATTTTATTTTCTTAAATAGCAGCAAATATTGGATTTTTTTTTTTTACTGTGCTAGGGAATGTGGTCTAGGTCTTTTAGGATTAAAAACATGTCACATCTGAATGACAAAATCGGTACAAGCAATGATTTAATGTAAAGTACACCCTTCATGTTACACATTAGAAAAAATGATCAAAGTGAAAGGATGGAAACAACAAAGACTCTTTGGCATTGCAGGTGTACCTGAAGTGTATAGTTTTTGGTTCCTTTTGCATATTGATCATTGTTTTGTTGTCCTTTGTTTCTAGTATCAATGCAGTTTTTAAAAATCGTAGTAAATCAGATTGGATCCTTTTTTACCTGCGCCATGGAAGCTGATTTATATCTTTGAGGATGACAGTTGTCACCTGAATTGAGAGAAAACCGAAGAAAATTTGAATATATTACTGTATAAGATTTAATACAGAAAAAGAGGTTGTCAGCGTAAAATGATGGAAAGGCTCTTGGGCATTTTTGTGATCTTCTGAAGTGTATATATTGGTTCCAAACTCACTAATGGAATTTGGATTTGTTAGGGATCATTACTGATTGGTTGATAGAAGTCACCAGAAGACATCTGTTTGCTCCAAGTCCTGGATAAGACAGATGGATAGATAAGAGGTCATTCAGTAGTGATGTAAAACCGCCTGCTGTGGCATCAGATGACTGTGCATGAAATTAAAATGAAATGCTTTTTGGGGGTGGGGGATGGGATGGGGGGGGCAAGACGAAGTGACACGTGTGGGAAGCCGCGGAAAAGAAGACGTGGAAAAGTCTACAGTGGGGGGAAAAAACAGGGGCAAAGTTTCAAACATGGGCTGATGACTGAATGTGAAACAATTATAGCAGAGATTTGGGTTGAGTGGTGGAGAGGCGATCCTATTAGGGCTTTCAGGAGAAACATGTCATTTCATCGACAGTGACAGTGACACCAGATGTCATTTTAATTGACACTGTGCCATAGGAGAGGAGAGAATGAGAGAGAGAGAGAGGGAGCCAGAGCTGGAGTCCTACTTCCCCCAGGGCGATCTTAATTGGTAAAGTTAGGAATATAAGCTATGAAATATTAAATGTATAAAAGTAGAATATATTCACTCTATGCTGGGAGCACTTCCACTCAACATGAGGATTTGCGCGGTAGAGCACCTAATAGGCAAAGTTGGTAAATACTTCGTTTTTTTCATATAGCACTGTTGTGAAAAATGACACCCGTCTGCATTAAATAATCATAAACACAGAGGGACCGCTTTTCATGCACCCAGACAGCCTATACGCTCTGACTCGCTAGATAGTTTTAGTTACATTTTGTTTGAAGGATGACAAACCAGTAGCCCTTGGAGTCACTTTTATATTGGCTGATTCTCAAGATCTACATGTCCAGTGGCAGCTGTCAGTCAAAGTGTAAATGCAAGTGTTAGATTTGCCTTTATGTGCTGCATGTATGCATCTGTGTTCTCTATGCTGCATTCAGATCACACCCTACCAGCCCCATAATGGCACAAAAGCTGTGCCCCCCCCAACAACTTGAAATGCAACAACAACATGTAACAGAAACAATAATGATAATAATAATAATAATAATAATAATAATAATAATAATAATAATAAACAGCAACTAAATTCTGCCTCTTTAGAGAATGTTCCATGTCCACAAATGCAAGTATCTATATCAAATTTTGAACCACAGAGCAAAGGAAGAAGATCTGACAGGACATGAGCAGAGGACAGAAAAATAGGCACAGACACGGCAAATATCACCTGAGCAACATGTGTGGACCTGCAGTAAAGCTGCGGTAAATTGTGGTAAAACATGCAAAGAACCTGTGGAAACATGTGACAACGTGAGAGAAACCAAGAGAAACAGCCGAGACAAAACAGATCCGGAAAGAACACAATGCGATAATGAGACAAGACAGGAGAAGACACAGACATGGAGACAGGAGACATGTGAGGCAGAGGACCTGTCCCAGACGTGGAGGACAGACAGAAAACCTGAAAATGTGGACAGAACAGAGGCAAGAAATCAAACAGTAAACAGGAAATAGTATCTCTCACAAAAAGAAAAAAAATGCTTTTTTCTCTCTTTTTTTTGTTTGAAATTCTGCCTTTTTATGAAAATGACCAAAATTCAATTGTGGATATGACATGAACAATTGAAGCTAGAATAAAGTGGATTTCTGTGACTCAAAGCTGAAAGCTTGTTCGTTCTTATATTATAGTCACTGTCGTTTTATTCCTAAACAAACATTTTCTACGAGTCTTGAAATATGAGCAAAAATGATCAAAAATGCTCAGTTTTTGACAAGAAAAAAAAAAACCCATGTCATGAACACATACAGTAGCAGCTATCGTGATTTTTATTGAAACTGAAAATATTAGGAAATTCCTGTAACTGTTGGGTTTAAAATGTCATGTTCATTTATAACATTTACAATGCTCAACACCATCTGTATATGATGTTTATAACCGCCTGCTCTTGGGGTCAGTCTGATGTTTATGGTCTTTTAAATACATGCTGGAGTATTCTCCTGCCCGAGGGGTCTGCAACCTGTGGCTCCAGGGCCACATGTGGCTCTTCAACCACCTGCTCCTGTGGCTTTGTCCCATAACGGAAGTAACACATGACAGTAAATTAAAATGAGTAAAATAAGCACAAAATCAAAAAGGAAGAACAAATGAAAAAACATGTAATATACTGTATAAAATGAAAAAACAATAATAAAATTAACAAAAATTAACAAAATAATCAAGTCAATTAACAAAACAAGAAAATGAACCAAAATGACATTAACAAAATGGAGAAGGCAAAACTGAACAAACTCATCCAGGGAATGTACAAAATGACTAAAACCCTAAATTAACTAAATAATGAACACAAATTAATGAAATAATCAACAAGGAAAAATAACCAAAACAATGAACACGAAAGACACAAAACTGAACCAAATTCAAAATACGTAAGAAAAAAAATCACGAAAAAGGAAAAAAGCCAAAAGAAAATCGGCATTATGGAAATGTTTTTCTGTGAATAACTAGTGAACTAATAATTCTAACGGTAGGGTTTCATGGTAAAAGAATCCAATAATTAGGGTCACATAAATTTAAAAATATTACTTTTGAGTGCATTAACACTATAGAGGAAATGACCATGCTTTGCATATTGCAAAGCATTTGTGCATTATACAACTTATGCAACACATAGCACTCAAATTCAAAAAACAAAATATGAAATCACACACCAATTTACACCTGCTGCTTATGCACACAACAGGACTGAAATTCCTCACATAAACGTATGATTTATAAAAATAAACTTGAGATCAGAATGTGCATGCGTATTGGAAACTCTGACCAACAGGAAAGTGGTAACACTGGCTTAGTGAATTGAAGCCAGACTGTAGCAAAAAAATTGTGTGACATCCTTATACAAAGACCACAATCAAGTCACAGACCAATCAGAATAGAGTCGTCATCAAAGCCATGTATTAGATGTTTTTAGCCTCCACCTCAGTGACAAGTACCTTGATTACCGTGCCTTCATGTTAGCTGTCGATATTATTCACCATGAAGAACCGTTGATCCACAGACTCATTCATTTGCACCAGCGTTCTCGAGGTGCTTTGCTTTGATGATTCATTGTGTCAATGTGAGGGTCAGGTATGAGGCATGAGGACACATTACCAGGATTATTGGGATTTTCGATGGGGGCATTACCTGTGCACATGGCTTTATAACTCTGCTTATTTTTTGCCGCACACATACACTTAGTACAGACCATCTGTACTATTTAATGAGCCCCCTGGAGGAGGAAACGTGGCAGGGGTCATGCTTAATTTTTCAAGCTGTCACTTTAATTAAGAACAATATCTACTATAAAAATGTTCGACTATGGTTCTTGTGCATCTGACCATCTTTCTTTTGGCAAACATGTACCTTCTTCCATTTACAATATTAACGTTTCACATATTGTCCAAGAAATAAACTGGTCGGAAGTGCAGCCATAAAACCAAAAGGAAAAAATGTTTTCACTCTGCATGACCAAAATGTGACAAATAGAAAACTCTTAGAGGCTGACGGTGGAGAACGCTTTGAACACGGGGGTGAGGAAATTGCTTCAATGTGTTCTGAAGGCCCGTTCGTAAATGAAAGGGAACTCTGTGTTTGTCATTGAGTGTCATTGCAGACAGCGTTATGAAGAAGTCAGGAGAGAGAAAATACATTATTTTGTCTGAAACACCTGGCAACAAGTGGAAACCACTCCATGCAGGCCTGGCGGTGCACACAGAAGTCCAGCTGCTGGTTTGACAGCAGTGCTCTGTGGGTAATGGCACCACAGAAGATGAGGTGCAGTTTAGCTCCTCAGTCTCTCTTGATGATGGAAAAATGTGAGTAGAAGCAGAATGACAGGATACTGTGCCGAGTCTGCGGAAAGAGTAACACGTTCAGAAAACAGAAAGCATGATTTCTGGTAAGATACTAATCACCATGCTACATTATGTGTCAAAGACTGAACACACCTTCTCCTTCAGTGTATTTTATTTATCATTATTTGCAACATTAATACAGAAGGCATCCAAATTGTGAAAAAAAAAATGTAGAAAATTGTGCAGGAAACAAAACAATGTTCAGCAATCCAGAATATGTTTTATATTTTATATTGCCCAATTAGATTGTTGCCTCCTCTCTGATTTTGTGATTCATTGATTTTTCCAGTGAAGCATAGCTAGTTTTCAACCAGTTGGGACCATAATTTTTTAATTTTCTTACCTGTTACCTGAATTGCACAGTCTGTCTACTCTTGGCAGTATAACAGCAGATAGGGACATATCCCTAGTCCCTACATAGTCTGATATTATTCTCTGGCTCCAGCCTTGACCTGTACTTATTCTTCAGGTGTGGAAAATCTATTCTTACAGAGATATGTAGGTGAAACAGGTAAAGCTTCAAGGCCGGGGACCACTTGCAATGCCTTCACAGACCACCGGGGACTGTGGACCACAGGTTGAAAACCCCTGATCTGGACCACTTTCCCTGGCATAGTCAAAAAAAGGATTTGTTGCTATTTAGAAAAATAAATAAAAACAAAATTAAATCCATGTCTTTCAGAGTCAACTTAAACATGAAGATTGTATAAAAAGATTTATACAACAAATATCAAACTAAAAGTAACATTTAGGATTTTGAGCATTTAAGTTTAGTTTTAAGAATCCAACTAAGATCACAATTGCAAGCAGCATTGATTGTGCAACTCGGGCTCCTGAGGGGCTTCTTCACCACCGGCACATAAATGTCTTCAGGTTTGATCTTGTTTAGATTTCATCCATAGACTGTATATGTTAGTGGACAAAGTGACCGTGACATGCTGTTTCGTGGCCAATGAGGTTGTCACTTCCTGGCTGCCATTTTGGAGCCAAAAACAGGATGTAACCATATTTGGACGAATGGCAGCAGGGCTAGCTGAGCATTTATGCCAGGGGACTCATGGGAAAGCTAATATTAGCTTCTAGCTCACTGACATGGTGAAACTTCACCACACTGTGTCAAACAAAGTCATACTACAGTGTTGTCAGTATAAACATTTACCCACAGCTGCAGTCGAGCATATCCCAGGTAAAACTAGGCCCAGTTTGAATAAACAGAAGATACTAAAGCCCAAATCGATCCAACTTCACTAGTGAGTTGAGTTACCATAGCGATATGCCAATCAAACCCCAGCACAGCAGTGATTTTTTGGATTATTTCCAGTAATATCTTTAAAACGGAGCAAAAAGCTAAAAATGGACCACCACATTACTTATTAGAGGGTCCAAATAAAATGTTTGAGACCATGATGACTCATGACAAAAATGTATTTGCTTAGTATTTTCAGATAGAATCCAATGTATCTCTATTTTCACAAAAAGGCTCCTTGGAGCTAGATGAACAGTTCCCCAGTGGCCAAGCAGTGGTATTACAACTTAAAGTTACTTCCCCACTTCGGTCTCACTGAACAGCCCGGGTCATTGCCCACTGATTTCAACCCAACTAAGAAAAATTCATCTGTCCACTAGGTGGTGCTAGAGAACATCTATTAAGCATATGTCACACCATTGCACATCACCTGCACACCCAGCAAATTTCATATCAATGAGATGAAGTCGGTACGGTGAAGCTGACTTCCTGTTTCCAGTAGGTGGAGCTGTGACTGATATTAAACGTTGTTGTGTACACGTGTGCAGACATGGACTCTCATGATATATGTGAAATTTGAGACAGATCAGATTGTGTGGTGTTGTGTCACAGAATTTTATTTGCTATTTGACAAAGAACTGACCTGTGTTGCGGCGCCATGGCCACGCCTTTTCTGAAAAACACTTAATCTCCTAGATGTTGGCCATCATACTGTTGGGTTTAGGTAACTGCACCAAATTACTTTTTAGATCTTAGAGTGATACACATGTATACCAAATTTTGTGATGATTTGTGAAAGTACCCGGAAGCAGTGATGTTTTTTTCTTTCCCACTAGGTGGTGCCATGACTCATATTAAATGTTGTTGTACATGTATTCGGACATGGACTCTTACCATACATGTGAAAGTTGACACAGATCTGGTCACATGGAGCTGAGATACATTTTAATTGCTTTTGGTGAAGGACTGACCTTCGTGTTACCGTGGACATGCCTTTTCTGTAAAACTAATCATTCGACATCTTGTCCCGTCAACATGTTCGGGCTGTGCTCACTTAATGTAAAGTCAGTTTGCTCAACCTGCAATGATATGCACATAAAATGGTAAAACGTTACATTTTCTTTGCCACTAGGTGGTGCTGTGATTCAGACTCAATATTGCCATGTGACTGTGTTCATGGTGAGACCCTTATCCTACATTTAAAGTCTAGATGAAGAACTGAAGAATTATAGCCATATAGATGTACTTGGCGAGACCATGGCTCCGCCCTGAAGGTACAGCGAATCAAAAACTCATGGTTTGAACATCATTTGATCACCATTGTATGTAGATTTACTGAAACAAAGTTGAAGTTGATTAAATAAAATCTTTCGGACAAGTTTGTTCCAGGTGAGAAAATGCCATGAGTGTACAAAGCTGTCATCAAAGCGAACTGTTTCTGCTTCAGGCAAACTAATATATAAGACGTATACTGAGTTGGGTCTGGGTTTTATTTACTACACAATTCCAAATGTGTTCTTTCACAGTTTGGATGTCTTCAGTCTTAATGGACTATGTGGGAAATAATAAAAATAAAGAAAAGGACAGAGAGGGTGTGTTTTGCAGAGGTGATATCGGGTGTACGTAGAAGTGCAAAGTTCCTTTCCAGAGCCAATGTTTGGCCCCTCCCCTGAAGGAGGGGACCGCTGAGTCCCGGGCTCTGGGTTTGACATCGGATTCCTTGCCGGGCATGCTCACCTGTGGACAGAGGGCTACTGGGTCCCGAGACTTGGACTCGACGTCAGGAATTTTAACCAGCAGACTGTGCCAGAAGCATCGTTAAAAAAAAAAAATTAAAAATTTGAAGTTGGCCACTGGGTGGTGCCATTGGTTCAGTGAAAAGAAGATTTCCAGTGATTGGCAGTCACTGACACTAACGTTTCACAAGAACAAATAAAAAGGACAATAATGATAATAAAAAACACAAAATAAACATTTCATAAAATAATTTAAAAAATAATAATAGTTAACAAATACAAATGTTTTCCTAAAATGTGAAAAATAAGAAAGCTAAATTTCACTTATGTTTTGTTAATAACATTGCGAATTTTGCTCACTTTTATCTTTGAATCTTTGGTACCTTGTTTTCTGTATTAATCATGGTGTTTTGTGTTTGCTTGTGTAGGAATAACTTCATATCAGGCTGCATGTTGGCTTTTCCTGAGGTGATGAATCTTACTGGAAGTCGTCGGGCCTCATCGCTGTGGCGGTCCGAGGTGACTCTTTCACATTAAAACAGAAGCAAACTGCACTTAAAGTGCACTGCTTTAACTGTCATGTGACTCCCAGTCTCAGTGCTGGACCTGATGCGTTGATCTACTATTGTGCACCAAAATGGCTGTCTGTACAGCTTACTAAGAGCACATTTGAGCTGGTGGCAAGCTCAAGATTTATATCTAATATTATGTGTGACCCCTGAAAAAATAGCTTCAAAAAAGAAAAAGCTAATAGAGATCTACTACCTTGTTCCAAAAAGTTTAACTACCGTGTAAAATATAAATAAAAATGTTAAATTAATATTTTGAAACCCAGTAAAATCATGTATTTCATCAAAATAGTAGAAAGAAAATGTAACAAATGTTAAAACTGAGATGTCTGAAAATGAGAGAAAATGCTATAACTCTGTTCTCCATTATCACATTTGTCTAAAAATTCATATTTGATTGGATCTTGTACCTGAAGACATGTATTCAGATATTTAACCTGTGTCATACAGTATGTTCATGAACACTGTTGACCATTAAATACTACATGTTTTGTGGCATTAGCTTCAGACATAAGTGATCCTCACTAATTTTTGAGACATTCATTCCAGTTGATTATGATGACATGTTGAAAATACATTTTTGGAAAAACTAGACGAAAGTGAGCGAAAAATATGAGACTGGTTTTATTCTAAGGACTTATCAGTTGGTGCTTGGCCTGTTTTGTTGTTGTTTTTTTTTTAATTCTTAAAGCAATCCATCAATCACAACCTGGTTCTGAACATCAGCAAAACAAAGGTGATTTTTGGCTTCTTCAGGCCAGGACAACAACACATCCACAGCCCTCTTTACATAAATGGCGAGGCTGTGGAGAAAACTGTCAATGTTAAGTTTCTGGAAAGTTGCTCAAGAAACCTCAATGACATCTCATCTGTCAGAACAGCCAATCTGCCCCAGAAACTTCTGTTGAACTTCTACCACTGTGCCATAGAGTGTGATGACTTATAGCCTGCTGATGTTCAGCAGCAGGCAAGACAGATGGGGAAATCATTACCACTCACATTTATTCCATTGACTTCTCCTGCTGTTTGTGGGTAAAAATCAGTGGCAGGGCCTGCATTTCACACCTAGGCCTTCAATAGTGCTCCGTCTGATTCAATCCAGCCCTCAATAACTATTTTATGGCTATAAAAATCATCTTATTAAAGTGCCATTGAGCCATTGCTTTGCAGATAGATAACTCCACAATAAATGCCTTTACTGAAGACACAAACCCAGGGTCTCCTTCCACTGCAGCTACAGCTAAGACACACATAAAAAAAACCATCAATAATAACCTCATAAAATTGTAATATCATTTAGGGAAAAAACAACATTTTACTCACCAAAAATTATGATTATTTGTACACAAAATCCATCCTCCTTTCTTTCCTCAAAAAGAGCTCAATTACTCTATTGTACAGATTATCCATGCTCTTCAGTTCCATCAAGAAGTCCTTTTCTGTCGCCGTCAAAGCTAATGCTGAAAGTCGAGTCTGCCCTGTCGTATTTCTGGCTTAAGTTTTATTTCGCTTTGGTCTGAAAATGTTCACTTCACAGAAGCAGTTGACACAGGGATGGTCAAACACACAAATGTGTACAACTGTCCCATGCTCTCACTCAGATTTTTCTGCTGAAGGAAGTCAAGGAGATCAGTGGGAGATTTTCCAGCAAAATCATCCATGGCATAAATTACAGTCAGTTCTGTTTTTAGCTGAGACAGATCGAAAAGTGGTTTGTGGCTCTGTGTTAAGCTGGAGAAGGCTGCAAGTGGGAAACTTTTCTTGTATTCTCTGACACTTCTGGGGGTCAAGGAGGGTGACAAGCATCAGTTTTTCATGATCTTGAAATCTGGTCTGTGTCTGGCAATGGAGTTGGTGGTAGTGTGTGTGAGGATCTTGCACTAGACCTCTTTGTGTGCTCGGAGCGCCTGCAGTGCATTCAGTGGCCTCGTAGAGTTCCTCAAATTGGCTTCTCTTGTGCTCAATGGTGTCACAAAACTCCTTTACCCCAGCCAGACAAAACTGTATAGTACATCCAGTTTTTGTCCTGTAGTATTGAAAAGAGCCTGTCTGAACACTCAAAAATGCCATTAACTGTGTGGAGCAAATAACAAAACTTAGAATCATCCAGACATGCTTTAAATCTATCAGCTCCAGAATGTAATGAAACCGTTCCTTTAGAGCATCTCTCTTCTCAAAGACAGTATTGACCACTCCAGATGTGTACTGCCACCATGTTGGTGTCGCATGAGGGAGACGCCGCTGGCACACTTCATCAAGTAGTGAAAAAAATGCAGTAAGGGCATTGAGCTGGCCGGAAAAGATACCATACCATACCAACTTAAAAGATCTTGCATTTTTTAAGCTTTGAGGCCCCCTGACTCAGTACTAAATTGAGCTCATGTGCATAGCAATGTATTAATAAAGTCAAAGGTGCTCTCTCCTTAATATTAGCCTGCACCCCAATTTATCCAGAAGACATGCACTGTCAAAACACTGTGCCACAACTTTACACAGACATTGATTTTCCACCAGTAATTGGGTGATAAGACCTGCAATGTCATCGGCTTGCTTCCCACTGGTAACATCTTCTGACAAACCGCTCTTTGACACCTGCCCGTCACATAATACAGGACCAGTGTGAGCTGCATTGCGTTACTTGCGTCTGTGGTGTCATCCACCATAACAAAGACAAACAGTGCTTTTTTTAACTTTGCTTCTTATCTCTTCTCCCATTACTTCAGCAACAGCAGTGATCAGGTCATTTTGTATTTTGCCCAACATTCCACTAAACACTTTATTAGTGGGCAGGTGGAAATGTAAATCCGTGTTGCTCTCAACAATGAGAGAAAGAAGCTCCACACAGTTTCCTCTGTTTTTGGATCCAGCGCTTTCATCATGTCCCCAAAATGAAAGTTCCTGCTTGACACAGTCTATCAGTCTTTTCAAGAGTTCCCTATTTTTCTTCACCTTTTCATTGTGGAGCTCTGTTTCCCCGCACACTTGTTTGCTCAGCTGTAGATCCACTCTGGTTTCCCCAAAAGTTTTGGAAAGCACATTTGCTTGACACCAAAGCACCAGCAGTGCTTTGGTGTCTTGTTGCTGCCTTGGTTAGGCAAGTCAAATTTACAAACCCAGTGTGGCTCCAAACACCATGTCGATCAGTGGCAAATAACAAGCACTCCCAGCAATACAATTTATAGTGTTCCTCGGAGCGTGTGAGCTAGGAGTACTACCCATAGTTAGTGGACTGAAAGTGATGGACAAATCCTTTTCCTGGTTGTGTCAGGCTTGCTAGCTTCGGAATTGCCCGACCTTTCTTAACGATGTCCACCTTTTCTTGGAAAGTACATCGTGAAAATGGCTTTGACAATCAATCTGCAACCAAATCCATTTCTTCCTCTCCTTCAGCAATTGTGGGTTGACAAAACAGCTATTAAATCAACACAACTATATTTCTGTTCATGCAGCTCGCTACAGATGCAGTTTGCTGCTGTAGCTGTGGCTAGTACACTCTCTGACAATCCAATTAAAGGGTGTGAGTATGCTGACGTTACTGTACATCTGCTAGAGGGCTTTGGTGTCGGCAACTCAAAATCTGATTGGTTGAAGCAACAGTTTCATCGAAGCTTATTTTTTGCTACAGGGCTCACAGAACTGATTGTCAAGGCCTCAAGGTAGAGTTCGTTGACTTTGACCCTGCCTGGCAACAAATGATGGCTGAAATGTGTTTGGTTAAATGCTTTAATTTGAAAATACATGTCTGAAAGCAGCACAACCAGGGAAAAGCTATGAAAGTAACCAGACAGACCATTTGGAATTATTTAATAAAGTATTCATGGACAAAATATAATTAACTAATAATTTTAGGTTACTCATCCAGGGTGTACCCTGCCTTCGCTCAAATCAGATTGGATAGGCTCCAGCATCCTCCCCCGACCCTCACGAGGATTAAGGGGTAGAAAATGGATGGATGGATGGAATTTTAGGCTAGCAGAGAAGGCTTTGCAGGCCCTAACGACCCACCACTGGTAAATACTGTTCATCAGATATGTCAGTACAGCCTGGTATGCTGCAAACATAGTACTTGATGTAACATGGTGTCTAGCAATGGTCATGTGAGAACAGCCTCAGAGCTCACGGCACCTGCATGTGAGCAGTGAAGATGTTTGTCAGGCTCTTCAACACAACACACAAGACAGTATGTCCAATGTCCAATCTCTGGTCCCCTCCCTAATCTGAACAGTGATGAGATATTTAGTCGCATGTCATCATTCAACCACTGGCTGTCGAAGTGGTGTCCAGAAAACAATGTGGACTTCATTGATAATTGGAAGTCCTTCTGGGGAAAGCCTGGGCTGTTAGCTAGAGGTGGCATCCATCTCACTTGGGATGGAGCCGCTCTACTGTCTACAAATATGGCAGATTTTATTAGCTGTATAAAGTGACCCAGAGTCGAGTCCAGGCTGCAGAGTGACATCAGTCTAACCCATCCCTCTGCAACTTCTCCATCGCAGTTACCCACACAGGGCCGGTTTTTGCTATGGGCAATGTGGGCAACCGCCCAGGGAGCAATCTATGTGAGGGCGCGTGAGGGCACCATGCACGAGCACCCTCAAAAAAACAAACAAAAAAAAAACTAAAGTCAAAACAAACTCACCAGTTTTGTAGACCACAGCTCATTTCCATGTCAAGTTAGTGGAGTGGGCACTAGGGCACCCTCATTGTCTTTCCGTTGATTGACAGTGCTATACTGAATCTGATAAACCAGTCTCTGTCATTAGGCTATGTGCCACAGGCTCTTAAAACCAC
>JAQQAE010006260.1:0-16843 GCA_029823295.1 Pseudamia nigra
TCAAGCAGGGCGACACAAAGGGGGGGCCCTTTTTTCTCGGTTGAGCACCTGCCCCTCTAAACCTCTGTGCACGTCACTGTTCTAGTTGTTTTTTTGTTAAATATGGGATTATTTTGTCCTATTTTTATTGTTCTTTTTTATCTTTTGATCATTTCATGGATCGGTTTTCTCCATCTTGTTGACTACTTTGTTCAATTCTGCTTAATTTCCAGACATTTTTTCCATTTTTGGAATTATTTTTTTAATTTTGAGATTTTTATTCATCCCATTTTGTATATTTCCCGTTTGTTCATTTTGTTAACTGTTTTATTAATTAGTTTCAGTTAGTTGATTATTTTGTACATTTTGTGTTTATTTTGAATTATTATATTCAACTTTGCTGCTTATACTTTTCATTTTTGGTCATTTTTTTGGTTACTTTGGTTCATCATTTCTGTTCATTTTTGGGGATTTGTTCATTTTTGTCCCGCTTCTCGAACACTTTCCCTCATTTTCGTTCCCTTCATAAATTTCTGGAAAAACACAGAACTCCAGGAATAATTGTTTGACACTGAAAATGTGAAAGAACACCCAGGTGTGTCCGAATTTAAATATAAAGACACACTGAGTGCAAAGACATTTGAAGATGATTTCTTGCTTTTTTGATGCTTTTTCATTGCCATGTTTTCATCCAGAACTACAGCAGGTTGACTCATACACTGTGGGTGATCATTATTCTTATTCACGCAGAAGCGCCACTTCACACGGCTTCAGCACTCTGGCATCTGTTTGATCTGATTCAGTTTGCACAGATGGAAAGCCAGTCCAGCATCTACCCAGCCTTTACAATTTCATTTGCTTTTGTTCTGTATTTCCAACCCCAGGCCTCCTAGAGGGGATTTGTCAAAGGTATGATTTGCTAGGACTGCCCTTTCTCCTTCTGCATTCCAACCGTTTTCAGCCGGGATAAAGTTTAATCATGCCCTTCCCAAAAGTCAGACACATATTGCCCAGATCCAGATGGAGGCTTGTGATTTTCTTTTTGCTCTAAAGGAAGGGTGATTAAAGTGTGATGGGGCTCCTGATGTGACAGCTTTTTTTAAAAAATCATTAATGTGCAGCCTGGAGACACTGTTGGTCCTTCTAACCAGTGTCTGAGTGACACAATAAGGGCCCTTCTGGAAGAGACAAGCGTGTCTGAACGCAGCTACAACCATCACAAATGGCTGAGTGAATCGCCTATTAGGCTTAAAAAGAGAAAATCCGAAAGTCATGATCACATTTTGTAGCATCAGTGCGTCTAATCACACACTGCTGAGCGTCTTACCGGTAATTATGGCTGCTTGTCAAAAAGGAAGTCAATCATAGTACTTCTCTTTTTCAGCCAGGTTTCCCCTGACTGATGTGTCCAAAATCAGTTTAATGCACTTCTGAAAAATGACCCAACCTGTTGATGCGAATAACAACAAATAGTCAAATCCCCCCCCCCCCAATCTCAGTCTCTTTTTTCGATCGTCCAACCAGCAGTACATAAATTGTGCTGCTGGTAATGAAGAAGTTCAGTCATCGTCTGTGCCTTCAGGTCAACATTCTGGACTCCCAGAAGGATTTTTTTTCATTTTCATTATTCTGTTGCTGACACCAGACCTAACCTGGAAGCCGGCTTTGTTTAAATTTGGCTACTATAGTCAGTTACCACATAATCTTTTACTGTCTACTAACAACAACTTAAGTGGAAAGATCATGACTTACCTTGTCTATTACAGAGATTATAACCATTTTGAGTTCAGTATCTGACATGCTTTTTGTTAGTTCTGCTCACAAAACTTCCTAACAGACATCTCCAAACATTTTGGAACATCTGGCGCATGGCATTCTGTCGAACCAGCCTGGTGTAGTTGCCTCGTACCTAGCAGTGCCTGCATTAGATGTTAAAGGAATCTACATGTCCTTGGTCATTCTGTGGTTAGAAAAGCTACAGATTCTAGGGCTAAGTTTCATCTCCACGAGTGAGCTATGAGGTTTAAAGCTGCGTTGACGGGCGGGCCACTACAACGATTAGCCACTAGCTAGTTTGTTAACATCGTAAACAGCACCTTTAAAACCAACCCAGACAGAACATTTTAAAGTAGCTAGAGGTGCTGTGTATTTTTCCACACACGCTGGCTTCCTTTACTCTTCTTCGCACGTTAGTAAGAGTCACTCCTAGGTTGTGTCTGATGTCAGACTCAGAATAAGGAAAATTTAATGGCACCAGTTTGCAGCGAGAACATGAGCTGGATGAACTGTTAACCTCTGAAACCTACCCCAGAGTCACTACACAACAACAAGCTCACAACAAAAAGCAGAATACATTGCACTACTAGTGTAAAAATATAGTCATGTTGCACATCAAATTAAACAGGAGAAACTTTTCCACAAGCACATATGAGTCATATTTACACACCAAACACAACTTCAACATCAAATATCAAAATCCTTAAAAAAAGGCTAGGGCTTAAGAAGCTAAACCTTGGCAGAATCCAACAGATTCCAGAGAACATCTCTACACACTGAGTCAAATATCTTATGAAACTTGGTGTAGGTACTGTATAAATTTAGACAACTAAGTAAACAGCCATTGAAAGGTACTAACTCAGAGATGAGTGTAGTGGAAAATGCTCTTTCAATTTCACATGTTAAGACTATTGCCAACAAGACAGAGTGTAGATGAGCCCTTTTTCACCTTGGGCTATTTTTCCTACAGAGCCTCAGGTCCTTTGACATCTGCCCTATGATGCTGCACATGTTTTCCCAGTCAGTGGCACATGGTTATGCTGCATCAGACGGATGTAAAACGCCTGGACAAACTGGTTAAAACAGGCGGTTTTGGTGGTTGGCGGGAGGCTGGACTCACTGGTGTCCTCCAAGAAACTAGAGGACATCATGGCCAACCCAGACCATCCTCTTCACCTCATTCTGTCCCAACAGAGGAGCAGCTGCAGTGGACGACTAACATGACTACGCTGCAGGACTGAACGTTATAGGAGATGAATTTCCCTGAACAGGATAAGGATAAATAAAGTTTATTCAATTCAGTTTTTGCTATGTCATGAATAAGCCAGTTACACAACTTGCCCATGTGGCAAACTGTAGGATTTTGCCTACTGATCAGAATCCACAATAGCAGACACCGATAGAGATACATGTGGTATCGATCAGTTCAAACTCTGGAAAGTTGACCATTTGAAGTGATTTTATAGTGGACACTACAGATCACAGACCGATATGAACCACAGTAAAGAAGTTATTGTGTGTTTTGACAAAGGAGGGACAGCAGGTTATTGTTTAACAGGACTATTTAATACAATTTTCAATTCAACTGTATGTGTATAGCTACAATCATAATTCAAAATTATCTTTAGGCGCTTCACAATTCAAGGCCGAAACCTCAAGACTATGGATGTGTACTGAAAGGGAATGACATAGAAATTCACAACCCCTACAATTTAACAGATGGATGGATTGATGAAAATACAGGGAGTAAAACTGTCCACTATGTTTGCCACAGATGTTACAGCATATCTACTCAGTAAAGACGAGAAATGCCTTCTCAGTCATCTTTGTCACGATTATAAGGAAGGGGAGTTGCAGCATTATTAAACTTATACTTGTGTTTTACAGTTAAACCTTCCTAAATAATGTTAAAAGTTTTTAAACTAGGTTATATTACTAGACACCAACCCTGTCAGAGATGACGAAGATAGATTTCTAACATTTGACAGTCGTGTAGCTGGACCCGCTAATGTTAATGGGATCCATGCAGTGAAAATTCAGTAATACTGAATTTCCATATGCTCTCTTGATATAACTAAAGCTCATTTTCATGTCTCATCATTTACTTATAATGATGGTTCGAGTTGTTAAAATCTGGATGTGATTCATTTAGAATAAAACAGAACAGAATAGAATAGAATAGAATAGAATAGAATAGAATAGAATAGAATAGAATAAATTTTATTTATTTGCCCTTATGGGAAATTCATGTGATAAATTCAATATGCATAATAGATTACATATGCGATGGCGGTGGATGAAGGATCTCCTTAGCGTAGTGATGTTCGTCGTCCACTGCAGCTGCTCCTCTGTTGGGACAGAAGAAGGTGAAGAGGATGGTCTGGGTTGTCCATGATGTCCTCCAATGTCTTCTACAGCCGCCCTCCAACCACTGATGTTTAACTAGTTTGTTCAGGCATTTTCCATCAGTCTGCTGCTGCCTCCCCAGCAGACTGCAGCATAGAACTGGTAAAACATGTGCAGAATCTTAGGGCAGACGTCAAAGGACCTGAGCCTCTCTATAGAAATTGGGGGCGCTGGCTCTTTTGGTACAGTGCATCTGTGTTCTGGGACCAGTCCATGCTGTGGTCGAGACGTACATCAAGATATTTGTATGTCGGAACCACCTTGATGTCCACACTGCTGATAATGACTGGCTGAACACCTGTCATTGTCATTCGCTTACAGCTTAAAGTTGTAACGATGCTTAAGGATGCGGTCGGTCACTTGCACTTTTGTATCATTGATAGCAAAAATGAACAACATCCCAAAAAATGAGAGATGTGCAACTTGCTTACGGCTCAGACACGCTGCTCAAATCACTTCCCAGACCAGGACCTGGTTCGTCGAGGCCACTTCTCAGACACAATTCATTATTAAAAGCTGGAAACAACAAATCGACCATGCTGGTAACCTAAATGAACAGCGCCTCTGAGTAAGCTGAGGCTGTGGTTAGGGTTCGGGCTGCTGTTGTCTTCGTTTTCCAGACCCGTTGTAGGACTTTGCGGTCGAGCCTCCAGTCATTTGCTGTAAACATCGATGGACTGTCTTAAGTCTTTCAGAGTTAATGGAGCTGAGTGACGCCGATGGAAACTTCAAGTCTGTTGTTGCTCGGGCTGTTTGCCTCCTGTGTGGATACAACGGAGGAACACGGATTCCTGCTGTTCAAAGCCAAGCTCTTGCTGCCCTTGTTGTTGTGAGAAATCACAGTTTCTCTATCAGAACTCGCTTGTTTGTCCTGAATGGTTGTCCCCATGCACACACCGGTGTAAATAATACATCCACAGCTGTATGGGGTCGTGACATGGATGTATTAAATATTCATCGAGCGAAGTACTGAGGATCACATAAACACACATACAGTACTTAAAAATGCCTCCATCATAGCCCTTAACCTCTGTTTTTCTGCCGTATTTACCAGTCATTCCCACAGTATGTGTTTGCGCCGGTGTATTGACTATGTGGCAGGCTATTCTATGTTCTCTTTCAAACTAAATATCGATTGCTATTTCTGTCCACCCATTTTCCTTTAGTTCTTCATTCTTTCAAGTATCTCCACCTGCAGGCTTCCTCTTTGCTTTCTTTCCCCACCTCCCAGTCTAACTGTGGTATTCAGGGCCATAAATCAGCAGAAGTGTATCAGGTCAGGAGTGCCGGGGAGGCTGAGGGGTACCACCGGCTTCCACGGGTATTTTTATCTGTGTGCATCTCTTATGTCATTTTTCTTCATGTGTAAGGTTTTCTGTTGATTTTGTCTTTGCATCTTTTTTCATTTGTGTCCAGTAAATTGTGTTTTGTCTTTGTACATCATTTTTTAATTTTTTATATTGACTTTGTCTTTTTATGTCTTTAATCTTGTTTTCATCCTTTTCAGTCATTGGTGTCTTTTGGACTCATTTTTCTGTTTTGTTGTGTAGTTATGTGCATATAAAGTATGTGTATGTTACATTATTTTTGTTGTGTTGCGTCTTTTAAAATATTTTTTATCGATTTTGTGTGATACGTTGTTTTCATGTCTTCTACATCAGTTTTAGGTCTTTTATGTTTTTAGTTTGTTTTGTGTGTGTGATGTCATTTTTGTGTTTTATGTTATTCCTGTCTTTTATGTCGTTTTTAGTCTTTTACATCATTTTTGTGTTTTACGTTATTCTTGTCTTTTATGTCATTTTGTGTGTTATGTCGTTTTTGTCTCTTTTATATCATTTCTATATCTTTAACATTGTTTTGTGTTTTATGTTTGTTTTGTGTCTTTTATGTTGTTTCTGTGTTTTCTGTCATTTTGTGTCTTTTATGTCATTTTAATGTCTTTTACACTGGTTTATGTTTTACATTGTTTTTGTTTTTTATGTCGTTTTTGTGTTTTTATATTATTTTTGTGTTTCATGTTACACTTGTCTTTCATATTGTTTTTTGTCTTTTATGTCATTTTTATATTTTATGTTATTCTTGTCTCTTATGTCGTTTTTGTGTTTTACCTCATTTTTGTGCTTTTTAAGTCTTGGTTGGTTTTAGTTTGTCAGTTAACAGGATTACGGCAAAATTACTGTCCTTATTTTCAGGAAGTTTGGTGGAAAATCAGATCTTTGGCTGAGGAAGAACTCACCGGTGTGAATCCAGTTAAACGTGTGGATATTTTACATTGTTTTTGTGCCTTTTACATCATCTTCATGATTTGTGTCTTACACGTTGTTTTTATCTTTTTGAGTCTTTTATGTTGCTTTTGTGTCTTCAACGTAATTATCATCTATTTGTGTTTTACATAGTTTGTATGTTTTTTTTTACATATTTTTTGTGTTTTGTTTATCATGTCATTGTTTTAATCAGTTTATGTTCGCGTTATTCGCATCAGCCTTTACACTTCAGTAAAATACATTTTTCCACTCATCCTGATAGTCATCAACACACGGACATTTTCAGTCTGAGAACATTTTGAACTAGCTCTTGGTTACTGTCAACCCGTCTTCCTCTAGTATTTACCTCCACTCTTCCTCCTCCCTCTCTCTCCCCCACCTCCTGTTCCATCTCTGGTATTTCCCAGCTCAGCCCCCCCTCCTCCTCCTCCTCTCTCTCTCCTCCTCTCCTCTCCTTAGATGGATTCTTCAGGCAGTCGACTGGAACTGGTGCGGCTGCCGGAGACGGAGCCAGTCAGACAGTGGAGGCAGAAGAGGCTGTGGCGAACAGACGCTGCTTTAGGTCAGAGCGCTCAGTTTGCTTCAGACAATCAAAGGGGAGCGATTGACAGAGACAGAACACACATATAGAGAACAAGAAGAGGAAGGCAGAAAAAGGGGAGGTGAATATGTGACAGGATGTGGTTTCCCTGAGCTTGCAGAACATCGGCATACTTTGAGCATGACCTAAACACACCGAATGCACAAGTGTGCTTGAGCTCTGTTAGGTGGCGAGGGGGGAAAACCGCTGGAGCTGCTGAAGCCTCTGAGAGCTGACAGACCCTCCGGTTTCTGCACGTTCTGCTGCGGGAGGACCGTGTTTCCTGCGAGGCAGCAGCTCGGCAACCTCAGCGTGAATCCGTTCGGACGGATCTGAAGCCGAGCTCCATCCTCTGGGTTTGTTTTCTGCTGAGCGTCAGAGTAGAATGCGTTTCTCTGCTGGAAGCCCAGAGACAGCCGCGTCCCAGCAGTGAACTTTTACAACTCCACTCTCAAACAGGTACGTCAGTTTGGTTGCTTCTTGAACTGGAACTTCCCTAGCAGATGTGGTGCTACACACACACACACACACACATGCCTGGCTCAGTGAACAGCAGCCTGCATGGGCGCAATAGTTACCACAAGAGAGTTGATAAATCACATCAGTGTTTCTCAAACTTTTAGGCGGACTGCCTGGGATCCACTGAACGCAGCATTTTGATGTTTTCACCACATCAATATAAAGAACAGTCAAATGAATAAGAATGAACATTCAGGTCATCTCCTTAATTCTGACTTAGTGCTTCCACTGACATTCATAAATCATGACAATGTGGTCAAAAACAGGAGGATGGACCAAAAATGAAGAATGCATTTAAGAAAATGAAGGCGATAATGAGCTAAAATCAACACAATAAACTGAAAAATGAACAAAAAGATCCAGGAAATTAATAACAAACAATATAACGACAGAATGAGCTAAGTAAGCAAGAAAGTAAGAACAATGACAATAAACAATGCAAGTTTTCAAGAATCTGGGCAAAAAATGAAGAGAATAATGACCAAAAATGGACACAATTATCCAGAAAAAGATGCACCAAATGAGCAGAAATGAAGAAGTGTTCAACAAAATGAACTAAAATGAACAAAATATTCAAGAAAATGAATAAATATGGAACAAAATGAAGTGAATGAACAGGTACTGCATCCCTGATTCACAGATGAGTTTGTCTTGTGAATCCATCTGTTTCCTTCACACACGTGCACATGTTCTCCGTGTGCATCAGTACATGTATGTGTGGCCCGTGTGGGTCCGAGAGAACGGACCTGCTCGAAGCCTCACACTGGGTCGACATGTTCCACAACGTGTGTTCAACACGCAACACAAACAAACTGATGTTTCACTCGTTTTCATTTTGGTTCATTTTGGTTCAGTTTTGATTTTGTTCTTTTTTTCTTAACTTTTTATTTGTTTTATTTTCCATCGCTGAGGCACAAGTTTGTCAACTTTTACTCTTTTGTTGCATATTTATTTTTGATCACTTTTTGTTCATTATGTTCATTTTTTGGTTAATTTTGTTCCCTGTTTTGTTTATTTCATTCATTTTCCCCTTCATTTTGTTACTTATTTTGTTCATTTTGGTACTCATTTTGTTTGTTTTTTTTGCTTAATTTGTTCATTTTGGTACTTACTTTGTTAGCTTTTTCCTCATTGTGTTAATTTTTTGCTCATTATGTTCACTTTTTGATAATTACGTTAATTTTATTCTTCATTTTGTTCTTTATGTTGCTCATTTCATTTATTTTTTGTTCATTTTGTTACTTATTTTGTTCATTTTGTTACTTCTTTTGTTCATTTTTTCCTTATTTGTTGTATTTTGTTGCTTAATTTGGTCACTCGTTTTGCTCATGTTGTTGCTTATTTTTTTCCATTGTGTTGCTCATATTCATTTTTTGTTAACTTTGATGCTTATTTTGCTCATTTCAGTTAGTTTGCGACCATTTCTTTGTGCGTCCCTTCCATCTATGTTGTGTCTTCAACTTTCACTCAGAAAAAAAAAAAATCAGCCTTGGATAAAACAATAGTGTGACATTTATTATGACAATTACTAAGCATTTTAATTACAAGACCCATGCCGACCGTATCGCCCACCGCTGAGCGAAGGTGTGTGTTTTTCTGTTATTGGTCTGGCTCTCGTGGATGTTTACATGCTTAGTCTATGTGCTCCAGTTCATCCAAGCATGCGTGAGAGTCTGAGAGGAGGTGGTTTAAAGGGAAAAACAAGTTGAGGGATGTCAGGAAGGAGGAAGACGAGGGCATGAGAGAGAGGAAAAGCCAGGGGGGATGTAGAGAAAAGTTATGTGAGTATGTGTGAGAGAGAAAGTGAGTGAGCGAGCTCAATCTGACTGTTGTTAATTAGTTCCAGACGGTGAGTTGAGGAGGCTGCGTTAACTCTACTGTGCTGCAGGGTCAGGAGTTCTGTCTGTCTGTCTGTCTCAAAAATGCATGTCAAACAAATGTACGAAATCCAAGTCCGGTCCACAGCAGCCACAGACACGGAGAGAACGTCCACGTGAACAGAAGGCTGTCGACATCAAGGCTTCCCACATTTTCTGATGAGACCTAAAAGTGACCCCAACTTACAATATAATAATTACTGTTATTTTAATTACACAATTAGTTAGTTACTGGTTACAGTTACTGCTGTGTGGCATGGAGACGTTTGATATAGTGACAGCAATAACACTGTGCAGTTTACACTGTTTATCTGATGTGTATTTTTGTGTTTTTAAAATGTATTAGGAGCTTTGCATTATAGAACAAGTTTTTATTCCTGGTTGTATGTTGGTTTTAAAATTGTTTTTATTGTATCTCATACAATGAGATACAATAAAAGATCCATTCATCCATCCACCCATTCTTCCACTCACCCATCTATCCATCCATCCACTCACCCATCCACTCATCCTTCCATCCATCCATCTATTTATCCATCCATCCATCCATCCATCCACCCATTAATCCATTAATCCATCCACTCATCCATCCACTCATCCACTCATTCATCCACCCACCCATCTATCCACTCACCCATCTATTTACTCACACATCTATCCATCCACTCATCCATCCATTCATCCATCCACTCATCCATCCATCCTTCCTTCCATCCACCTATTCATCTACTCATCCAGCTATCCACTCACCTATCTATCCATTCATCCATCCATCCATCCTTCCACTCACCCATCTATCCATTTATCCATCCACTCATCCTTCCATCCATCCATCTATTCATCCATCCATCCATCCATGCACCCATTCATCCACCCATCTATCCATTCATCCATCCATCCTTCCATCCATCCATCTGTTCATCTATCCATCTACTCATCCATTCATCCACCCATTCATCCACCCACCCACCCATCTATCTACTCACACATCTATCCATCCATCCATCCATCCACTCATCCATCCGCCCTTCCATCCATCTACAGTATCCATCCATCCTTCCATCCATCCATCTATTCATCTATTCATCCATCCACCCATTCATCCATCCATTCATCCATCCACTCATCCATCCATCCATCTTAGTAACTGCTACATTTCAAAAACAAGATATTTAATGTGATAAACTTCATTATATGCAGTAGATCTGGGACAGGGTCATGTTCACCACTGTGTTACCTCGTCTTTACGTTTAATAAAACTTAAAAAGCATTTAGGAATTGATGACACTAGTTGCTGAATCTTTGTAGGTGAATTCTATTACTTCCTAATGTGCCACATGTTTGGGACTCCTTAGTAGCAATGGTGTGTAGAGTACACAGAATCAGTACTCAGGTAAAAGTATTGTTACATTATAATAAGAAGGAGTCACATAGAAGTTGCAAGAACAAAATTTGCAAGAAAGTGAGTAAAAGTGAAAAAGGTGAGCAACAAAATCACCCCCCCCTGAAAAAAATAATCCAGTAAAAATAACATAAATAAATATATGATCAATATCTGAGGTTGTAATACATTCTATACTGAAGATGTTTATATACGTTTATATCACATTTAGGGCCCAGAAATGTAAAATATTACACCAGAAAATGCATGATATCTGCCTCCGTTAAAGCAGAAAAAAAGACTCATATCCACTCACTTTCTTACAAGTTGCTCTACAGTGATAAAGTCTCAGTTCAGAGAAAAACAGAAACACACTCCTCTACATTCACATATGGACACACACACAAACATACAGAGTACAAACAAACAAACGTAATGACTCCGTTTTCCATGTCGAGTGCAATCACTGGTCAAATATACACAAATCCAGGCAGTAGAATACAAAGCACCACATACTGCACATGAATATACTGTATGCTATGACAGGAACACATAGACACAGGTGCAAACACACACACACACACACACACACCCCCCACACACACACACACACAGGGAAACACTTTTCTCCAAACCCCCTGTGACTGCATTATACCCCAGTCATGCTGCAGCTCGACTGTTGGAAATGTGGAAGTAATTGTGGTTTGGGCTTTTCTGCAATGTCACATCCAAAAGGGAATCATTACAGAGGGGAAAAGGTAAAGGAACTATTAGCTCCAAGGGCTGGTTCACCCCAATTTCATGAAACAACATGTACTTTTCTTTAATGCATACCACCAGCCAATAGATGGCCCCAAATTTAATTTAACATGTTCAATGGACTAGAAATATAGAGTTACAAAATACGTTTCTCTGCAGAAGTGAATAGTTTGGATAATGTGGACGTCTCACTGGGGACAGTTCTATAAGGTCTACATCGGCATTGGGGTAGTTGGGTTATTCTATGAAACGGGTGCCATTTGAGTCCACAACACTTGATGACATTCAAACATTTTTGCTTTAATTTGTTTACATAAATTTCCTGTCACCGTGATCCTGTTCGTTGTAGTGAAACCATATGTGGAAGTAACTTAATGTCTTAACCCTCAAAGACCAAGGTAGAATTTATTTTGCTTTTTCAACGTATTCTAGCAGTCAGCGCCATGCAGTTAACTAGTTAAAGAGCCAATTCATGATTTGCATTGTTGAAAAAAATTATTTGCTGTGAATTTTGCAAAGAAATAACAGCGACTGGGACAGTGTTTTTGACTGTACTGTCTGCAGCCATTTACGTCCTCGTGGGTTGATGCGGTGGTTGTGCTGCTGTTTGTTGGGGTGTGGAGATGACACACTTTTTGCATCCTGACACACGTGAAAGGGTGCCACGTCAGTAAATTCTGCACCTTGGTGTCCCAGACGCACACCACAGAGTGCCTTGTGGGTAAAGACACACGCCAAAGGCTTTGACAAAACAGCTGAGTTTGACATGGCAGGAGTGAGAGAGTGCACTGTGTCACACGAAACACCCTATAGCTAATGACAACAAAACACATCATTAGCGTTGTCTCTTTTTTTGGTGACCTTTCAGATGTTTGCTGGTAAATGAGGGGTCCCTAAATGGTTAATGAGTACTAAAACAACATAAACAAGCAGACTTACAGAGGTTACAGCCCGATGGAGAATTTGGCTGAAACCAGCTTCATGTCAGTTGATGTGTATCAGTCAGTTTATGTGGAAGTTTTTAATGCAACCCACTGAGTCATCAGCACCAGTTCATTTTCACATTTTAAAAAATATTCTCCCCTGACAAAAGTTCATTCAAGCCAAGACTTGATAGCTCTTGTCTGTTCTCTTTGGATAGAACCTGTTTACCTGCTACGACTTCTATTATATGTAACTTCAGAGTGATGATACCAGCGTCTACTATGACCGCTATCAAAACACAAAATAAGGGAATGTGCTGTAGAAGAATGCTGCTTTCATGCGTCCAATAGACGACCAGACATTTGAAGAATCTGTGCTAAGAACTGCAGCTGTCCTTGATGTTCATGGGATTCAGACAAAAGCTGTACAACCAATCAAGTCTCAGTATCAGTATCATCCTGTGCTGTGATATTCCTGCAAAAAGATGCAATTTTACAGGAGTGCATAGGAGGATTATTCAGATGGTATTATTCTTTTTTACTGATTTTGTGAATGTTTAACAAACCCCAATTCCAGTAAAATTGGGATGTTGTGTAAAATATGCTGCTCCAAAACCTGAATGTATTGTACCTGTATGTGGCATTAATGGTGCCTTCACAGGGGGCACTAACACACCCCCATACTATCACCATGTTATCATAGATGCTGCTTTTGAACTTTGTGCTGATGACAATCTGGATGGTCCTTTTTTACCTGGTATTTAATGCAGTGCCACCTGAGGGATTGAAGGTCAAGGGCATTCAATGTTGCCTCTTGCAGAAATTTCTCTTGATTATCTGAATTATTTGATATTATGCACTGTAGATGATGAAATCCATACATTATTTGTAATTGTACATTGAGAAACATTCTTAAACCGTTGGACAATTTACTCACAGTTGTTCACAAAGTGGTGAACCTCACTGCATCCTTATTGAACGACTGAGTCTTTCGGGGACGCTCCTTTTATACCCAGTCATGACACTCACCTGTTTCCATTTAACCTGTTCACCAGTGTAATGTTACAAACGGGGTGTTTTTAAGCGCTCCTCGACTTTCCCAATCTCATGTTGTCCCTGTCCCAGCTCTTCTGGAACATGTTGCAGGCATCAAAAAAACTAAGTGAATATTTACAAATAAACAATCAAGTTCATAAATTTGAACATGAAAGATCCTACTTTGGAAATCTAAAGCGCAAAGTAAATAGTCTGTGCTCATTGGGGACGTGGCCAGGTCAGGTTTGGTATGTTGTCAGGGTGCATTGTCCAAACAGGTGGAGTTTATTTAATTATCAGTGTGTGTGTATGTGTTTTCTATAGTATACAATAAACCAAATAAATCTGTTTGTCATTCCTTTTAATACTCATCGGCATAGGTTTAGGGTAAAATCATTTAAAAATGAGTAAAAATGAACAAAATAATCAAGAATATATATGATATGATAATGATATGATATGATAATAAACAAAATGATCAAAAAATACAAAAACAATTCCCAAGAAAATGTGTAATAATGAACAAAATAATTAAGAAAATTTGTAAAAATGAACAAAACAATCAAGAAAACGTGTGATAATGAACAAAATAATCAAGAATATGTACTGTAATTAACGAAATAATCAAAATGTATGTTAATGAACAAAATGATCAAAAAATTCAGAAAATTACCAAGAAAATGTGTGATAATGAATAAAAATAATTAAGAAAATGAGTAAAATGAACAAAATAATCAAGAAAAGGTATGATAATTAACAAAATAATTAAGAATATGCATATAATGAACAAAATGATCAAGAAAATGCACAAAATTGTGAAGAAAATGTGTAATAATGAACAAAATAATTAAGAAAATGCATGATAATTAACAAAATGATCAAGAATTTGTATGATCATGAACAAAATGATCAAGAAAGTGCATGAAATTACAAAGAAAATGTGTAATAATGAACAAAATAATTAAGAAAGTGAGTAAAAATGAACATAAGTATCAAAAGCTGAACAAAATCAGCACTAAAATTTATAAAAGTGAAGAAATTAAACCACAACAGTGGTAAAAAAAAAAAACTATAATAATATAAGTTAACAAAATAAGTAACAAAATGAAGCAAATGACCAAAATATCTGTTTGAATGCAATATATTATTCTATAATAAATTTGTTGTCATAAAGTTATGAACTTGAATAGTTTTATAGGGGATACTATTCTACTCGATGGGATTTTAGTCTTACTCAAGTACTTTGTTACTATAATCATGAAATAATCATACTTTTACTTGAGTACTGTTTCCGTGTACGCATCATCATTTATTACATTGTCCATTTGTACTTATTGACAAACACACGTGTTAAAGGTTTCCGTGGATGTTGATGTAACATCCAAATCCTGCAGAGGCAACACTCGGGTCCAGATATTTTTGTCCACATGGTGCATCCTTGGTTTATAGAGACGTATTTCTACGATGGGTGCGATTCTGGCAAATGTGTCGGGCATCTGAAGACGTCGGCTCTTGCTGTAAGGAGGCCAAAGGTGGAATTGCTTTTTTCAGTTCACAGAATTTGTTGTATTTGGCTTGAATGCCCAAGGACGATCCATAATGGAAAAAAAAATGCAAGATGAGGAATTATGATGAGTGAGACGAGAGATCAGTGAAGTAAATAATAGTGTCTGTCTTTCTGTCTGTCTGTCTGAGAGGCTCCAACCTTTCCAAGGCTCTGTAATCCGCTAAGGCCTCGGCATCAGCCTCACACACACACAGACACACACACACCCTGAGACGCAAGTTATTGCCATGGGAACCAACCGCTGTATGACTATTCCCGTCTCCAGTGAATAATAGGGACCAATCGTTCTCAGCTTGTCTCGGTTTTTTTTTCAGATTCCATCTTTCATCTGGGCTTTTGCTCTGCTTGTCCTCCGTCTCCCACCTGTCTTCATTTCTAGGACGTCCTCTCTCTTTTATTGCCCCCCCACCCCACTACCCTTTTTGTTCCCTTTTGCCATGTGAGAGAAGAAACATCCAAGTCCCGTTGTTTCCCTCAATCTCAAAAATATAAAAATATGAAGGGATCATTAGGACAGTGAACAGAAAATGATCAAATAATCAATAAAATTCATCCAAATAAACAACAGATGAACAAACCTATGGAGAAAAACATGAAAATCTACAAAAAAGTGCAGAATAATACACAACATGAACCATATAAACAAAGGATCATAATGAGAGTCATTATAAAATTAACCAAAATGATCAACATTGAACAAAAATGAGAACAAAGACATAATTATTGACAAAACCATCAAGAAAATAAAAGGGAAAATCTACAAAAATGCATAGAATAATACACAAAATGAACCATGATTAACAAAGCATGACTAACGCCACTGCAAAACAAACAAAAATGAACATAATCAAAAAAAGAACAAAAATGAGAACAAAGACCAAAGAACAAATTATTGAAAAAATAATTTATACTGGGAACAATAAAATGAACAAAAATGAAGAGTAATGAGACATTATCCACAAAATGAGCTATAATGAACAAAAATTGACATGTAAATGAAGGAACATAATGAAGAAAAGAAATAAACATCAAACTCGTAATGAGCTCATATTTTCCATGACATGGTAAAATGTCTCAGTTTCAACATCTGACATGTTGTTTTATGTTCTATTTGGAATAAAATATGGGTTTATGATACTTGCTAATCATTGCATTATGTTTTTATTTATGTTTATTTTTGGAATTGGGGTTGTAAATAATTACATATTTGAGTATTTTTTCATTTTAATTCACTTTGTGGATTTTTTAAAAATTAATTTTCCAGTTTCTTCGATTTTAACTGAGCACCTACAATTACCCCTCCTTGAATCACCACCTTATTGTGGTGGAGGGGTTTGTGTGCTTGAGTGATCTTAGGAGTTATGTTGTCGGGGGTAATTTGCCCCCGGTAGAGTCTCCCAAGGCAAACTGGTCCTCGGTGACGGGTCGGACGGAGATCAATTCAGAAGATCCTTGTGACTATGCCTTCCTGTGGGCCCACAACCTGCAGGAAGGATCGTAAGGGTCTGGTGCTGGGACCCTGACCAGGATAAGTGGAAAATGATGAATGCATGGATGGATGGATGGATGGATGGATAGATGGATGGATGCATGGATGGATGGATGGATGGATGGATGGATAGATGGATGGATGAATGGATGAATGCATGGATGGATGGATGGACCTACAAATAGCCTAATGAGTCGGCGTTTATCTTGACAATCAGCTGATGTGAATATTTTCATCATGAGCGCATGCGTTTTATTTTAGTTATATGACTCCCCGCTGTAACCCGTA